>CAUYQV010168698.1:0-20662 GCA_963574575.1 Galagoides demidoff
GTGGTCCCAGCTACTTGGGAGGCAGAGGCAGGAGACTCGCTTGAGCCCAGGAGTTGGAGGTTGCTATGAGCTGTGATGCCATGGCACTCTACCCAGGGGGATAGCTTGAGGCTCTGTCTCAAAAAAAAAAAAAAAAAAGCAAAGAAAAGAAAAGAAAAGTTAAGATACAGAAGAGGGAGCCAGAATTTCTAACATTCATTTTTCTGGGGGTCTCACTATGAGGGAACAGAGAGAATGAAGGCAAATAATACTTGGGTCAATAATTGAAGAAGGATTCTCAGAGCTGAAGAAACATAGGATTCCTCAGACTGCCAGGGCCTGCTAGGCGCTGGATAGGAAGAATACAATAAGTCCCTGACACAGGCATATTATGGTAAAATTTTAGGCCTCAAAGTTAAAGCAACGACCCTAAAAGCTTCCAGAAAGAAAAAAAAAATTACCTACAAAAGAAAAGGAATCTGTAACTTTATAGCTTTTATAAGTAACATTAGACAATAGAGGGATATCTTCCAAGGTTCTGGGGGAACCCAGAATTCTACACCCAGTCAAACTGTCCCGCCTGAGTACAAAATAAAGATTGTTTCAGATTTAGAAAGTTTGCTTCCCATTAATCCTCTCCAAAAGAATTTTGGAAGGATGTACTCCAATCAAAAACAAACAAACAAAACATCCCCAGGCATCTGAGAGGTATAGTGGGTTATAGAAAGAAAGCAGTGGTGAACATAGAAGTCAGGAAAAATACTAAGGTCTATTTAAACACATGCTAATCATTGCCATTATCACCTAGAATTACAATTCCAGGTGGTATCAGTATGGAAGATGGCAGGCATGAGGGGTGGGGAATGGGAGAAGAAATCAGAGGTAAATGGTAGGTAGTAAATGGTCGCAAAGGAAATCTCAGAAAATTTCAAAAATAGAGAGATATATGCTATTTATATTCAGTGCTAAATATAAATAAAAGCTCAAAGATAGCTCCTCAAAAATCTTTATGTTGGCTCAGTGCCTGTGGCTCAAGTGGCTAAGGCACCAGCCACATACACCTAAGGTGGCGGGTTTGAATCCAGCCCGGGCCTGCCAAAAACAACGACGGCTGCAACCAAAAAATAGCCGGGTGTTGTGGCAGGCGCCTGTGGTCCCAGCTACTTGGGAGGCTGAGGCAGGAGACTCTCTTGAGCCCAGGAGTTGGAGGTTGCTGTGAGCTGTGATGCCACAGCACTCCACCCAGGGTGATAGCTTGGGGCTCTGTCTCAACAACAACAACAAAAAAATCTATATGTCAAGAAACTTTAAAAGGATACTCATAAATAGCTGTTGCATTAAAGAACACATTCTTTTATAGATATATAAATTCCAAGTGTTTAAAACTTAACAATTGAAGCCTGGCACCAGAACCTTCAGGATGTGGGCAAAGCAGCCTGTAACGGGTAAACGCCTAGACTGAAGTTATTATTAAATTATAATATGTTTGAGTGTGTGATGCAAATTGGTGAAGAGATTTACCAATCAATATGAAAAAATGCAAGATAAAATGGAGCAAGGAATGTGAAAAGACAATCCACAGTAGAGGAACTACAAATAAGGAATAATCATTAAAGAGGGTCTACTTTCACAGTGATTCAGGAAATGCAAAATAATACAAGATTGTTTGTAATAAAAGATGGATATGTGCTCTAACAAAAATCAGGAAGGACGTAACTGGGGAAGATTTCACGAAGAGGCAGGACAGACAGGGTGAAATTACTTTGGGTCAATGGCAAGACCATGGCCCTTATTTATGGGCCTTGCTTCTCCCCCATCACATAAAAACCAAAGGACAAAATGCACAGGCAGATGCCACACTCGACGGGGATGTGGCTGGGGTGACCCACGGACCCTGGAACTGAGAGGCTGGACTATGCCCATGGTGTGGCCAGCAGTTTGTCCGTATATCCTTTCTTCGTCCTGTCTCCTTCCCAAGCATCACACATTCGTTACACGTCAGGCACTGTGGCACATTCAGCTATTTTCTTGTCAATTTTCTTCAATCCTGAATTTTATTGTGAAATAAGCTAATGGTATTTAAGAAAAGTTTTGAAGAAATTAAAAAAGAGAAATTTAGCCTTTTAATTCTGTGAAGGCAAAAGTGGAAACCTAATATACACATGTATATGTAAGAAAAATAAAAAAATTAAAAATTAAAAAAAAAAAGAAATTAAACAAGAAAACTGTCTCATTACACCACCATACTGCCATCCTAACACTTTCAGTTTGGCTTATTTCCTTTATCCACATGTATCTCAGTCCGTGGGGGCTGCTATAAACAAGACACCTCACCCTGCGTAATTAATAAATAATAGGAATGTATTGCTCACAGTTCTGGAGGTTGGAAAGTCCAAAATCAAGATGCAGTGGATTTAGTGTCTCATAGACCCTTGTTCCTCATAGATGGTGCCTTCTAGAAGCATCCTCAAATAACAGAAAAGACAAAATGGTTCTCTTAAGCCTCTTATAAGAGCACTAATCCCATTTGTGAGAGTACAGCCCTCATGACCTAATCACCTCCTCAACAGCCCCAGCTCAGTAATGTGACACTGAGTATTAGGTTCCAACATATGAATTTTGGGAGGACACCAACATTTAGACCATAGCAACATTCATCTCTAGTCATACAATTTTAATAATATTGTGTATGTAATTTAACAATTGATTTTTCTCTAATTACCTTTATATCATGATTGTTTTTTGTGGATCCACATAGTTTTTAGAGCTATATTTTTGATGGCTGCATGGCAGAGAATTGAGGCCCCCAGTGCACTTGTTGGAGCTGTGGGTTGATTCCTGTAACTGGTTATGGCTTTGTGACACTGCAGTGGATTTCTGAGTGAACTTAACTTTTTGTTCTATTGAATAATTTCCTCAGGCTACATTCCCAAGAGCTATATTATTTGGTTAAAAGAAACAGAACAGAAACAATCCTGTTGAAATACCTTCAAATTCAACTCAGAATCTACTCCACCTCTGTTCCCAGCCTACGCCATGGCCACCTCCTACTGGACGGTTGCCCACACTTGCTCCTGGACTCCGCTTCCCACCCAGCCCCTCTATCGCGGTACTTCTCAAGCTGGGTGCTTCTGCCTCCAGGGGACTTTTGGCAATGTCAGAAGACAGTTTTGTGTCACAACTGGGCTGAGGGGGAGAGGTGCCACTAGTGCCCACTGGGTAGAGGCCAGGGACACTGTTAACCATCCCACAATGCACAGGACAGCCCCGCAGCAAAGATGTGACGGTACTGAGATTGAGCAGCCTTGGCCCAGTGCCTAATCTCTGTGCAGCAGCCAGAGTGTCGCTTCTCTGTTCTAAGTCCCCTGTGACTTCCCAGATCACTTGGCTTAAAATGAACGCAAAGCCTTTCCATGAACTAAAGGCCCAGTAGGACCTCTGGCCTCACCCTCGACACCTCTGCTCCTGCTGCCCTGTGCTCTCTGCTGGTCCTCACACGCCCTGGCCCTCCTGGTCTCCTGGCCTGGAATGTGCTAGGCTTCTTGGTTTCATTAATGGCTGGGCTCACCTTCTCAGAGAGCCTTCCCTGACCGCCTCGTCTAAAACACCACCTTCCCCGTCACACCCTCCCCTGGCCCTCAGGCAATCTCCTCCACCTGACATTGATGTGACTGATGTTTTTCATCAACTCGCTCTCTCCATTAAAATATAAACTCCTCTATGTTTTGTTCACTGATGTGTCACCACCCCCAGAAGAGTTCCTGGCTCATAGTAGACTGTCCATAAATACCTATTCAAAGACTCATACTTAACATACGAGTCTTTGCTGAGGACCGAGTGCCTGCCAGGGTGTGCTGGGCCGGCTCCATGTGCCATCTCCTGCATTCCTCAAAGCCACCTCAGTCCAGAGAGGGAAGGAAAGGCCAGTCAGCACACCCAGACTCAGATGCCACCAGATCTGACGGTCTCATGCCTGTGCCACACCTCTGTCCCCAAACACACCTGTGGCCTGATAAGTGTCATCTGTTCTTTAAAGCCTTTTCTTACATTTACACCAACTCCCAGTAGTTTTTCCAGGTGACATTTCATATAACTGTTACATTTGTTTTCAGACCTGGAGCCACTTTCATTTCCATGGCTCCATGCCCCTATCTGAGCCTCCCATCTGGGGCCCTCCTCTCCAGCCCAGAGGAATGTAGAACTCGCTCTGCCTGTGCAGGTCCGCTGTTGCCACTAAATAAAATGTTTAAAGGAGCTGCCCCCACGGGCTAAGGAATGCTGCTTTTAGGACACAAAACAAGCCATGTCCTGAATGGATAAGAGAGTTTGCTGAAAGAGCTGGAGACCAGGGGCACAGATGCTCAGTCCCCTCTCACTAACTTCAGGGGACAGCTATGACTGGGCATCCCAAGTCTCAAATCACGGCTCTAGTGGGGTCATCTGGGCGGCAGAGTTTTGGTTCTCCTTCTCAAACAGTGGCACCCTGGCAAGGCAAACTGGGTACAGGCGGGGCCCGACAGGGGCTTTCCCGGAGGCTGGGCCTGCTCCGCACACCTGAACATCTTCTCTTGGCCTCGGCGCAGAGCCTGATGACAAGTGTCATTGTGTTGCCTCTCAAAATGCTGGGATAACAGGTGTGAGCCAGCCTCATTTGACAAATAGTTTGGGGGTGTCTGCTGTGGACCAGGCACTGTCATAGACACTGGGGCAATGATTGAAAACAGAACAAAGTCCCTTGCTTCATGGAGCTTACGTTCTAGTGGGAGAAAAAATGATAAACATACTATGTAATAAATACCTAAATATATGATATGCTTACATAAATAAAATTATAATTCAATTTTATAAATTCAAATTATATAACTAAAAATGTTAATTATAGATGCTAAAAAGAAAACAAAGAGAGAGTGACTTAAGGTGGCAGCTATTTCAGGAGGTGGCATGTGCATAGTAGCCGAAGGAAGTGAAGAAGTGATTGTGTAAAGGTGTGGAAGCAGTACAGACCTTAGGCAGAAGAAACAGCAAATTTCCCTTCCATCTGGCAATATTACATGAAATTCAGAACTTACCTTCTCATCTCTTACTTTTATTTTCTTTAAAGAGATTATTAAAATTAAGGGAGCTCATCAAAATTGTTTTGCTCAGAAACTTTGGTCAAGTAGAATTTGTAACTGAGCAAGTCACCTCCCACCTCTAGGCCTCAGTTTTCAAGTCTCTCCACCTCCAGGTCTCAGTTTCAAGGTTGAGCTGACTCAGGTGTTATGGGCAAAAGGGAAAGGGGCTTGATTTGGCCCAACCCGGGCTTGACTCCTGGCTCTACCATTTCCTGCCAAAGTGTCTGCACCTCTATGAGCCTCAGTTTTTCAGAGCAACCCTTTTGAGGTGAGATGGAACACCCTGGGTCTAGCTTGGTATCTGATGCCCACCCCTTCCTTTTTCCATACCCCATTCCATTCAGACAAGACCTCTGAGTCTCCAGAGGTGGTGACTCTTATACAAGGGGTTTGTGAATGGCCAAGAAGGTCGGGATGCAAGGTGGTCGGTCTGACCATTAGGATGACCCTAGTTGAAGCCTTCTTGGCTATTCAGAAAGATCCTCAAGCTTCTGCAAGTCCTCAGTCTAAAAGACTCGAGTGGAGACCTCAGTGTCAGGAGATAAGGGAACATTCAGGATTCCAGCATGTGGGAGCATGTGTGCAACATGATATTTCTAAAATGCGAACACCATTTATGTGACCATCAGAACACACTCAGGAAAGGGAACGTGTTCTGGCCATTTGGGTTTCCCACGTGTCTGGGTTCTGGGAAAGCAGGCATTCGTCAAGTGAAAATCAAGAGCAACTATCACACGTTGGGAAGAACCAGGTTCTTGCCAGAGGAGAAACTGAGGCAGTGCTTCCTCTTTCACAGTTCCAGGGCTGGCTGCTGTGCACATGTTAATTCCTGCTGGGAGGAGGAATGCTGGGGTCAGGGTGGGAGAGGGGAAAGCACAGGGGTCTGGATCCCACTGGTGCGTGGGCTCACTGTGAGGCCCCAAATCACCCACCTCTGGGCGTCTTGATAAGTGAGAAAAAACTAAGTCCGGTTTGGTTAAGACATTTAACAAGGTTCCTGCTGGACATGGCTGAACTTGGCGCTAAGAGAT
Organism: Galagoides demidoff; assembly: GCA_963574575.1. Classification (NCBI taxonomy): domain Eukaryota; kingdom Metazoa; phylum Chordata; class Mammalia; order Primates; family Galagidae; genus Galagoides; species Galagoides demidoff. Next base: position 6,125 of record CAUYQV010168698.1, read on the forward strand.
TCCTCCTGGATGTGGCTGAACTTGGTGTTAACAGATTGCATGTGGCATGTTTGAGACTCTGCACCAGGCACCCTGTCCCATTATTTCATTGTTCTGTGAGGGCCACATTCTGAGCCCCATTTTACAGATGAGGAAACTGAGGGCCAGAGAGGTCTCCTCGTCTCTGTCCTACATGTAGTAAGTGCTAGAGTTGGGGTTTGAATTCAGAGCTGTCTAATTCCAAGTGCTGCACACACCCCCTTCCCTGCTCCCACACACTGGGGTTCTCACACTTATTCTGTCAAATGGCCATAACAAAATGCCACACTGGGTGGCTTATAAACAACAGACATTTATTCCTGACCGTTCCAGGGGCTAAGAAATCCAAGATTGAGGCATCAACAAATTAGTGTCTGGTGAGGATCCCTTCCCGGTTCCCAGATGGCACTGTGTTCCACACTGGAGAGGGGGTGAGGATGTTCTCTGTGGCCCCTTTTATAAGGGCACTTGTCCCATTCATAAAGTCTCCACTCTCATGACCTAATCACCTCCCACAGGCCCCACCTCCTAACACTATCACCTAGGGGGTTGGGATTTCAACATATAAATGTTGGGAAGACACAAACATTTAGACTATCACTCACTAACAATCAATAGAATTTATAGTCACAGGATTTGCTGTGCGTCTGGGTCCTGCCTGCTAGTTGTGGGACCTGAGGAAGTTATTCAGAGCCTCTGTGCCTCAGTTTCCCCCAGAACTGGGGACCCTGGCAGGCCCTCCCTCACAGAGTGGCACTGAGGGCTGCCTTTGCTCCCTCTGGTCTACCTGGCCTTATGACTGGTGTTAGGCTAAGTGCATTTTAAGTGCCTTGAGACCCTCCCCTCCTTGCCTTGGCCTCTGAGGAGGTATCATTGCCTCTTTTTCCAGGTGATGAAACTGAAGCTTAGGGACGGTGTGTACTAAGCCCAGCATCCTCATTCTGGTGCAGGGGGGAACACCTTTGGTGTGAGCAGCCCTGGCTTTCAGGAGAGGTGCCCACCTCTCTAAACCTCAGTCTCTTCATCTGTAAAATGGGGGGTGAGACTAGCACCCACCTCCTATGATTATTGGATTAAACAAGATATGGCAAAACTCAGCCTAGTCCCTAGCACACGGTCAGCTCCCAACTGGTGCAGCTGGCACTAGTATCTGTGATTATTATTAGAAAGCTCTGAATTGACTGTGCCAGTCTCCTGCTTCCTCACCGCAGGGGACTGAGGTCCAGGCTTGGTGGAAGCTCAAGCCCTTCACGGCTCTCATCTACTCCGTGGGGAGTGGCCACTATGCGCCCCTTAACTCTGGGAAGCTGAAGACTATCTGCTCCCAGCAAGCCCTTCCTCACAGATGCCCAGGACAGATAAAGAACCGGCTCTGACCAGGCCCCACTGCCCAGGCTGCTCCTGATTTATGGAGAAATTCCACCTTGAGGGTGTGACCTTGTCCATTCCCCACTGGCGTCTGCTGGACCTGCTAAAGGCAAGGACTCTGGTTGTCAGGTCACCTTTCTATGAGGCAGGGGGACAGAGGAAAGGGTGTGTACACCACACACAGCTCCCCCACACCCCACATCCCACTTGGGCAGATACTGGTATGAGAGCACTGGTTCTAGCCCCGGCTCTGCCTTCACTGTGGCATGTAGCTCAAAGCAACACGCTTCCCTCTCTGGGCCTGCCATAGGCACGTTGAGAGCTGGGTTAGATCATCAGGGCCCATTCTCCCAGCTCCTCCCCTTCACCAGATGAGCACGTCCTCCTCAGCTGGACCCCAGCCCATTTCCTGGGACAGCTGGCCTGGCCCTTCTGGCCACTCTCCACCCCTAGGACTGTACTGCCTGGAGCAGAACCTGCATGCAGTAGGTGCTCAACACACAGGCTGACCAGTGTGTACACGAGGCACACTTTGTTCTCATGTCCATTGGTCCATCCACCCCTCTGCCTGCCCCACTCTGTGCTGAGCGCCATGCTGGGTAGCCATAGCAGAGGCAGGGTGCCCTGTACCCAGGTCCTCACAGCAGAATGTGAGTCTATGTGTGAATGTGTCTGAGAGAGAGCACGGACGCGGCATATGTGAAAGGGTGTGTGGTTGTGTGAGTGTGTGTGGTAGTATGAGCGTGTGGTGTATAAATGTGTGATGTATGCACATGTGTGGTGTGTGTATTGTATGTGAGAGTGGGTGGTTGAGTTGTGGTATGTGTGTGAGTGTGTGGTGTAGGTGAGAGTGTGTGGTTGTGTAGTATGTGCGTGTGTTTGTGTGATTGTACAAGTGTATGGAATGTGTGAGAGTGTGTGGTTCTGTGAGTATGTGATTGTGTGTGTGGTTGTGTGTAGTATGTGTGAGAGTATATGATTGTGCGAATGTGTGGCATGTATGAAAGTGTGTGATTGTGTAAGTGTGTGGCATGTGTGAGAGTGTGTGAGTGTGTGGTATGTGTGAGGGTGTGTGATTGTGCAAGTGTGTGGGGCATGTGTGAGAGTGTGTGATTGTGCAAGTGTGTGGCATGAGTGAGAGTGAGTGTGTGGCATGTGTGAGAGTGTGTGATTATGCAAGTGTGTGGCATGAGTGAGAGTAAGTGTGTGGCATGTGTGAGAGTGTGTAATTGTGCAAGTGTGTGGCATGTGTGAGAGTGTATGAGTGTGTGGTTGTGTGATTGTGTGTGTAGCATATGAGTGTGTAGTATGTGTGAGTGTGTGATCGTGCAAGTGTGTGGTGTGTGTATGTGTGTAAGAGAGTGTAGTGTGTGTGGCTATGTGTGAGTGCCAACAAAGCAAAACCAAAGCAAAGAAAAATCACAAGGCCGTCTCTCTGTCTACTGGCAGCATCAACTACCCCGTCATTTGGTGTCTCATAGGCACAAGCGGCCATGTGGTTTCACCTTGCCTTTGTACCCAATCCCACCTGACCCCTTCCCCTGCACCCCTGCTCCCAGCCCACCCCCACCCAAGACTCCAGCAGGCCCAGACACAGGAGAACAAAACCCAGGGGGAAACCCTGGCCACCGCTTTCCTGAATCTGCAAGCCAAGTTGCCAAAACAAACTCCTTTTGTCTTTCTTAGTGTTTCCGTGTTTAAATAATAATAATCTGAAAATGAAGTCATTGTGCTCCACACAGGCCTGCCAGCACCAAGCTGGGATCCTGAGTGTGTCAGAGGGGACCCCACTCGGCTTACAGGGGTCCCACTCAGGGATAGCGTCCCGCTCCTGCATCACCAGGCTTTTCTCTCCCTTAGCCTATTGACAGGGTTCCTTCTCTCAGCCCAGGGCATTGTCAGGTGATGGCAGCTCCCTCCTATCTAGGACAGCCGCCTTTTAGACAGACAGATTCCCCAGTCTTAAGGCAGAGGTGCATTTTAAGGGGTAGAGTGTGGGTCCTGGAAAGCTGACGGGGAATTTTTAATAGAGGAGGGAGATTTGGATCATATGGGTGCCCTCCCTCTGCTCAGCCTGGCTGCAGCCCTGGCTGCTTGTGCCTCCGTGGTGGCAGGTTGCCGACAGCAGCCTCTCACCAGGACCTCGGGGGTGGGGGGGCTCCCTGCTACCTGCTCTTCGCAGCTCCCACCTCCTGTCTTTCCCCACCCTTCACACAGCCCAGGGGCTTGGTGCACACTAGGCACTGCATGTGGTCACACAAACGAGAAAGGAACACCCCTGAGCTCCCTGTCCTCGAGGGTGATCATGTTCTCTCCCACCAGGGTCTCTGACTGTCCCCGGGGAGCCCGAAGGCAGTGCTCCGAGGGTGAGGAACCACGTGTCCTTAGGGCGAGGGGGCCAGGCAGCCAACGCTCCGAGGGCTCCTCTCCAGCCCGCAGAGTGAGACTCACCACCTCCTCTGGTGTGGCGGACGTGAGGACACAAAGTATATAAGGTACTGAGCAGAGTCCCCGTGCCTGGGAGGAACTTAGGGCTATTTATTATCTCAAAAACCACTTCGCGCTAAGATTTACCATGCACAGGCCACGAGCCAGGCACTGTGCTATGCAGCTGGCACCTTCACTGTCCCCATTGTACAGAAGCGAAAACTCAGCCTCGCTAAGGGGCAAACCCGGCCTTGAGTCCAGGATTACCGTCTTCATAGGCTGAAAGCCAATCACAAACTCTTTAAAGAGCCAGAGGCAGCACTGGGGCCTCTGCTGCAGCCTCAGCCTAGGATGACCCAGGCACACACAAGCACAGGTAAGCACATAGGTAATCACAGGAACAGACATGCAGAGATACATGCAGGCATATGTGCACACAGACACGCACAGATACAAACACACACACACTTGTGGAAGGTGAAGGCTTTGACAAGAAGCAGGGGGCCCTGTCAGGCTGTCTGCCCATCTTTCGCTAGGAAGTGGGAAAAGGGGCCCTGACCCAGCTGGGGCACTGGGCTGGGGTGTCTGGCTGCCTCTGGAGGAGGGATGCCCAGCTGTCAGCCACGGGATGCTAAACTCTGCAAACATGAGGGCCAGCCCAGGCCTGCATGGCTAGAACCTGCTGACCTTGCATTGCTGGAGCTAGTTGCTCAACACTGATTTCTTTGAGGGCAGGGGGCAAGCACCAGGTTTGCGGGGGCGGGGGTGACCCTGGCTCAGGGGAGGAAGACAGAGGCAGCCTGGGGAGGTGCAGATACACCCAGAGTCCAATAGCCCTGACCTGGGGATGCATCTGGAAGTGCATGTCACCCCCCAATACCCCAGTCTCCAAGACCCCTGTCCTCCAACCTCTCCAGCGGAAAGACTTAACACTCTACTTAGGACTATACAACAGAACTTTCTACAGTGGTGGAAATAAATGTTCTAAATCCTCATTGTCTAACATGGTAGCCAGATTTACCAGATGCACTGGAAATATAGCTAGTGAACCCAAGGAACTGATTCTTAATTTGATTGAATTGAATTTCAATTTCAATAGCTGCACAGGCTAGTGGCTGCCACATTGGCTAGTGCAGCTCTGGCCACATCTCAGCAGTCTGGAGGGATGGAGGACCTGAGCTTTGAGCTAGAGTGCCAGCTCATCCACTTGGTGGTTGTGACCCAGCGATACCCATGCATGTGTGCCCCACAGGGCTCTCAGTGCAGAGGTGAGTGCTTGAGTTGGCAGGGCCTCCTGTCACCTGCTGGGCTTCAGGCCTGGACTGCAGACATGCCTCAGCTTCCTCATCTGTGAAACTGGGGAAAGCGTGACCTCTGGTAAGTGCCCCCGTGCTAGCCAGCAGGTTAGCTTCTAGCAAGTGTATCAAAAATTAAGCAAATGTGCTACACAGCCGCAGGCACCTGCAGGCAGACCCAGAGCTGAGTTCCCACTTCTCTTATAGAAGCTTCATGGGGGCAACTCTTGAGGGCCCTGAGCCAACAACCCCAATATCTGGGTCCAGAAAGTAGGTGTGGGGACTGGCTGGGGCTGTGGTTACAAATTTGGTATTCAACAGGGGATTCCTTGGAGCAAGTGGGCTCAGTTTATACTGGGGTCCTTCCTTCATCTTTCAGAGATAACATTCCTCCCAATTCTCAAAGCAAATCCTTCAGAAGTAGGAGAAAAATGTTAATGAATTTCAATTAAAATTCCTTCCCAGGCTTGTCAATCAGGGCAGGCAAGCAGGCAGGTCCCTGACCGGCTCAGGGAAGCCTGCAGGCCTGAAAGTGCTGCTTCCTACATGGAGTCCAGGGGAGCCTAAAGAACCTTGGGGACTGGGCTTGGGATCTCAGCTCAAGATGAGCATCGTATATTCATACCAGGGTCTCAGGCCAGGGTTTCTCTATCAGATTCACATTGCCATCTCCTGTCTTTTCATGAAAGAAAGGCTTATCACCTCCCAGCCAAGCTGTAGAGCAAGTATTTTTGTCCCTAGTTTCTATTCTATAGAAAAGGAGAATTGAGGTTCATAGTGGCAGGTTGCCCAAGCCACACAGTTACTGAAATTCTGAACTTGCAGAGCAGATATTTGCCCCGACACAGGGCACAGCATCATAAAGTAGGACCTTTTCTTTGTAAGAAAAGCAGCACAATAGAACTTTCTCCTCAAAAGCACACTGCCCCTCCTCCCAGAATTCTCCTCTGGGGATGGGACAATACTGCCTCCAGTGGCACTTGTTGCCATTAGCAATTTTCTTTGGGAATGAGCTTCCGCATTGATCTACAAGCCTATTCCTTGCACCACACCTTGTTTGCAACAAGCCAACATTACCCAGATTGACCCCTGTCCTGGATGGGTGAGTTTACAGAATTACATTTTGGTGCGATGCCAACCGAGTGCTTTGAGGGTGCTGTTTAAGAAGGAGCTCCAGAAACAACCCTGTGGGGATGTGCTCAGGACACTGTCCCTCATTCCATGAGGGTTCCTTTATTTGGAACCACAAGAGAAATTACCTTTGAATCACAGATTCTGAAAAGTCTATCTTTATGGACAATCAGCTTATTTATATCTTGCAGAATCTGAGCACCTTGAGGTAAACCATTTTTCCTCTTTGCTTTGACCACTAGGAAGCTCTGGATCACATATTTAGCCCACTTCCACCATTACAATGCATGTTTTTATGTATTGACTTTGCCCTGTTTTCAGCTTTAACTTTCACTTCTCCTGTTATTTAATTTGTATTTTCTCATCGACACACCTTTTTAAAGTCACCTATGCGGGGAAAGTGTCATATAAGCAGTATTTCAGCAGATTCTATAAAAGTTTAGGAGAGGGCAGATCACCAGGGAATGAAAGTTTTTCAGAAATCGAAAACAAACAATTCTGTAGCAGTAGAAGCAGTTGATTTTGGTCGGGTCCGAGTGGATGCATCCTTAGGAGTTCGTGATTCTCCACCAGCAGCACCCCGTCTGTCACCTTTGCTAGCACAGGAGCTGTGCTCCATGGGATAAATAAGATCCATCCCTTGAGGTAGCACCATGTGGAAAGTGGCCCAGTAGAGCACAGGACAGTGAAACAGGCTAGAGAGATGGCAGTCACATGCTCTGAGGGATGGGCTACTGCAGCCCTGGGAGCTCCCAGGGCAGAAGGGGAAACTTCACCTAAGAAGGGAGGCCTTTACCGAGACCTACAGGGTCGGAGCTGGTTGCTGAGGACCAGCAAAGTGAACCCCAAAAGGCCTGATGGCAGAAAGAGCCTGGAATGGTCCACTCAGAGCCTGGTCTGCAGGGTGGGGGAGACATATAAGGTCTGGAGCTTGGAGGTGGAAAGGAGTGGTCCATAAAAGGCCTTGTTCACCACACAAGCAGATAATACTCTTCGTGGCCAGGACAGCAGTGGTGATCCATGCTGGGGCCTGTGACTGGGGGCAGGGTGGACAGATGTGCTCATGATTCCTTTAACTTCTTTTGGTGTTTGGTTTATTTCATTATTTTCTTCTTAATACCATGTGGTACATGCTCATTTCTGAGCATCTAGCAAAAGAGTATAAGGGACTGAGAAATTACTATTCATACCTTGTGGCTCATAAGTGTGCACACACATCACACCACACACTCCACACCAAAACATCCCACCTACTGGTTTGAAACTCAATGTAACTTTTTTAGCCAAATCTATATTGCTGGATATATTGGTTTTGAATTTTTTGCTATTATATCTCAGAATGGACTATTTGGTTAAAAAAGAAGCATAACTAGAAACAAAATCAGAAAAACAGTAATCTAATCTGGCAGAGGTAGCTAGAGTACTCATGCTTACATAAAACAGTGGAAAAGCCCAAGATGCACCCAAGTCACCTGCATGTGAAGAGTCGGAAGTCCAGGCGGCATGTCTGAAACATGCCTGTCTTCCCGGGGGTCGGGGTGGGCCACAAGATTGGGAGAGGGGGTCTTGACAAACAGAAAAACTGGCCATTGCCACGTGGGGTTCTGGTCCCTCTGGCCAAGTAAGGGGCTGCCTTGGGCTTCTCTCCAGACAGGCCTAACTGTGCCACGTGGTCTCCACATGGAGGTCTGTCCTGGTCTTTTGTGAGGCTCTTGGAGGACAAGACTTAGCTCTGCTGGCCCCAGAACTTAGTGCATGCCTGCATCTTGCTGGAACTCAGTAAATGTGCTTTCCATATATACCTCAGGGAGTAATTGACTCGATCATATTGGGATGAAGAGGAAACCAGCCATCATGACAGTGTTAGGTCCAAACTCCCAGAACCAGCAAGGCATGCTACATCATTAGTTAACATTTTGGAATTGGGAGATTCCTTTTTTTTTTTTTTGGTAATTGTTCTGTGAGGATATAGCTGGCATGCCATAAACTGCACATATTTAAATGTACTATTTTATTTTAAAATATGTATTCTCTCACAGAACCAGCATCACACTCAAGGGGACGAGAATGTATCTCACCTCCAGAAGTTTCCTTGTGACCCTTTGTCATCCCTTCCAGTGTCCCCATACCCAGCTCCATCCAGGCAGCTACTGATCCTGATCTGCCTCCTCTCGGAGTGGACTGGCCTGCACTTCCCACAAATGGGATCATACAGTAGGCATTCTTTGGGGCCAGGCGTCCTCCCTGGGCATGATCCTACTGTGGCTCATCCATGGGGGAGTGAGCCCCAGATCTTACCATGTTCCTACTGTGCATAGTCTGTGGTTCACGGGAGTTAAGTAGTTTGCAAATGTCACATAGCCACGAAGTGGCAGAGCCAGAATTTGACCTCGCTCTGACCACAAAACCCCTCTCTTTCTTTCTATTATATCTCTGACTCTATGAACAGCCTTGGAGTGAATCCAGCTTCAGGAGTATAACAAAGGGTAACACCAGCACGTGTTCTGGGTCCACCCTGGCATCCCAGCCTTTTGTCTCTCCTTCCAACGTCTCTGCACCATGAGTGGGAGAATTAGCGCCTTGCTCCCTAAATCAGGAGCCACCCTGGACCTGGAGAGGGAGAGGTGAGGCTTTCACAGCCCCTTGGGACCCCAGAACCCAATACAGAATTCTGCTTATTGTAGGACTTCACTAGCTATCTGGGTTTTTTTGTTTGTTTGGTTTTGGTTTTTTTTCCCTTAAGAGATAGGGTCTTGCTATGTCACTCAGCCTCAAGTTCAGTGGCCGGATCATAGCTCACTGTGGCCTCAAACTCCTGGGCTTATGCAATCCTCCTATCTCAGCCTCCTGAGTAGGGAGGGACTATAGGCACATGCCACCAAGGCTGGCTAGTTTTTAAAAATTCTTTTGTAGAGATGGGGGTCTCTCTGTACTGCCCAGGCTGGTCCTGAACTCCTGACCTCAAGCAAGTCTCCTGCCTCAGCCTCCCAGAGTGCTGGAATTACATGTGTGAGCTACTATACCCATCCTGTGTTGATTTCTTTACTCAGCTTGTCCCCTCCTTGGAGAAGACTTAGCTGTCCAAGTGAGGCCTGCTGTGAGCTCACAGGCCACCTCCTGACCGAGGAATCCCCAGGTACATTGAGGACAGTGTCTGTACCAGGTTATCAGCTTCCATGTGCCCTTAGGAATTGGGCCTGGGCTTCCAGGGTGTGGTTGCCCTAAATTTGACCTGGCCCTAGGCTCACAGCCAAGTGGGCATCAGTCTTACTGGCCCCTCCGGCTCCTTCTCCAGGAGCACATTCCTCCCACCTGGGTGCTCATCTCTGGGGGCCCTAGCCACTTGCCTCAGCTGGGGACCCTTCCTGGGCAGGGCTCAGACCTCTGGATCAGCCTCAGCTCAGCACCTGTATGAGCCCTCAGCTCTCTACTCCTCCAGGAAGCAGGCAAAATGGGAGGTCTGGAGTCTCTCCAGCCACAGGTGGAACCCTGGCTATGCCATTGAGGCACCAGGAGACCCTGGGCAACTCACTCACTCACCCGTTCCTTCTGTCACTCATGCATTTTCCACAGACCTCTGGGTAAGGCCACAGACAGTAGACCCAGACCAAGGTTGCATCCTGCACAAGGACACCAGTCAACAGAACAAGTGCCCCACTCACTAAACCATGAGCATGGGGTGGCATGAGGCTGCACCCTCCTGGAGAAATAATTCTGTGTGGTGCCCCTGACCCTGTCCTTGTCCTCAGGAAATTCATAGTCAGGCGCCATCTGGAGAAGTGACCGGAGAGTATGCTTACAATGCAGCACAGTGCTGCTGTGTAAAGAGGAACACTGAGAGCGTGGGTCTCCCCCAACAGCCTGAGCCTTCAGGGGAGACTCCCTGGAGGAGGTGACATTGCCACTGAGACAGGATTATGAGGGAAGGAGGGAAAAGCTGACACAGTGAGGGCGAGAGGCAAGGGAGCACAAGGGAAGATTTCAGAGTGGCAGAAACAAGGGTGTGGATGGTAGGACCCACCCGAGGGCAACGGGTAGACAGAGAGGGTTTTAATCAGTTGAGCAGCACACTTAGCCTCCACTTTCTCATCTATGAAAGGGACAGAGAAATCCTGGCCTCTCCAGGTTGTGGGACGTGCCTGAAACATGGCAAGTCCTCGGTGAAAGGGCAAACTCTGAGTCTGGCCTCTAAGCCAGTGCAGGGCATGGTGCCACCCTGGCAAGGCCTAGTTGATGCCACCTGCCACACTTCCCTGCCCTGGTGCCCTCCATGATGGGGTCACATGAGGAAACCAGATCCCAGCTTAAGAAGGGGAGCGACGTGCCTCTCTGCCACCCTCTCCCAGACACAGGCTGTGGCTCTGACACCTGGCTCACCTCCCCTGGCACCCAGTCCTTGAGGCAGGGCCAAGGCAACTGGATAGGGCCAGGCCGGGTGGTGTGCCTGAGGGCTGGGCCTCCTTTGACTGGCACCCACCAGCAGGAGGGGAACCCAAGAGGCCTCAAGGCTCAGGGCTAGCTGCCTGGTACCCCCTCCTCTCCAGGGAACAGGCACACCACCTTCCCCACCCCCATCAAGCCTGGTGAGGCCCAGCCATGCGGCTGCAGGGCCTCCGTCTGCCCTTCCCCTCCCTGCGCTATGCTCCCAGAATCTCCTGCCCAGCGGCTTGGTGTAGCAAAGTTATATTTTAAACATTTTAATAGTGGCTGTTTTTCTGGTTATAAAAGTAATACATATTCATTTTAGAAACCTCAGAAAATATAGACGAGTAAAAGAAAGAAACAAAAATAATCAGTCCATCATCCAGAGACGTGTTGAATTAACACATCCTTCAATCAGGGTCTCTTCACACCTCTGTACAGAGACATGCGCAAACACACACACACACACACACACACAAGCACACGACCAAAAGCTACACAATTCTACGCCATCTTGCTTTTCTTTGACCATTTTATCGTGATGCCTCATAATATCGTGGTGTTTTGTTCAGTCCTTATAGACCAAGGTGGAGGCCTCATTTCAAAGCTATTAAGACATGAATATAATTGTGATGGATGTGTTACTTAGTTCAATGTAAGCATTTCACATTGTAAATTGAAGCAGTATCCTGAACCCCATAAATGCATCAATATATAAAGTTATGATTTAATAAAAAACAATTAAAAAAAAAAAAAGAAATGGCTCAGAGGAACCTGGCTGGAGCTTGGCCTAGTGAGAGCTTTAGTCAGTGCTTAGCGTCAGCCTACGTGATAATGAGCTGATCCGAGAGGCCTCTGTTCACAGACCCTCTTTCTAGCTGAGTGATCCCTGGGCAAACCACACGACCCTCCACATTAGCTTCCTGAGGCTGGTGTCCAAACGCCCACAGACTAGGGAGCTCGAAACAACAGAAGTGTGTTCTCTCACAGCTCTGGAGCCCAGAGTCTGAAAACAGGGTTGGAGGATTGGTTCCTTCCGGAAGCTCAGAGGGGGATCTGCCGAAGCCTCTCTCCTGGCTTCCCATGGCCGTGCCGTGCCGATCTCCGTCTTTCCTCTGTGTCTGTGTCTCAAATCTCCCTCTCCTTTCTCTGACAAGAACACCAGCTGTCAGATAGGCCTACTCCAAGTTCAGGATGGTCTCACCTGGAGAGCCTTACCTTAATTACATCTGAGAAGACCTACTTCCAAATTAGGTTAACAGTCCCAGGTACGGGGGCTTAAGACTGGACATTTTGTTCCGAAGCCACTTTTCAGACCCCATATCAGTGATTTGCAACTGGTGTGCTACAATTTTTAAAGATCACTAATCAAATTATTTATGAAAGAAGTTCAAAGCACAGTAAGTATATTCTTTTTCTTACTCTTTTTTAAGTGGGCCTCAGAAGTTTGACTATAGATAAGGTCAAGTGTGCTGTGAGATAAAGGAGGATGAAATACACTAGCCTGTACGCTTGGGGACTTGGTGTCCTCTGCCGTAACAGAGTGGATTTGAGGACCACAGGGGAAGCTGTGTGGCCTTGCCCCAGTCACAGTGGAGTAGATGGCAGTGACTGGGAGCAAAGAATGGGCCCCAGGAGGACAGACCTTTGTTTTTTGGGTTCCCAGGATGGTGATACAATGAGGACAAGATCCCCATGCCCAGCCTGTCATTCTCGGTGGAAGAAAGAGTAATCAGGGCAGGGATGGAGAGAGCCCGGGGACACGGGGTGAGAACGTCCAGGTCATGGTGAGGGACAGGTGGGGATGGTCTGTGACCAGGACAGACCTGGGGGAGACAGAGAGAGAGAGAGGAACCTTAGACTCTGCCCCAGAGCATTGACTTGACCTTTAAGGCAGCTCAAGGTTGGAGATTAGAGAAAGCCAGGAAATGGGCCAGCAGAGCTTGTCAGAGGGGTCCCAGGCAGGAAAGCCAACTTGCATTTGTGATTTCACTGCCCTGGGTGACCAGGCCCTTCCTTTCAGGCCCTGCCAATGAGGGTGAGTAGCCCTAGCACCGGGTGACCTTTGACCTGAGCTTCTCGCCCCACAGTCTAAGCACACTGACAGGAGGACAGACAAGAGTCACACTCACTGTTCAGGGACAAGGACTTTCCATTCCAAAGGGGCTTCTGTCCACACCCACTTTTATGTCAGCTCCTCTGGCCCCTCTGGAGGACAGGATGCCGCTGGGTAGGTGGCTTACCTGTGGTGCACTGTGTCCACACCGGAGCTGGGCACATTTGTTCTCTCATCTACAGGCTATTTGAGGGTCGCCCTCTGACCCCTATACTCCACCACCTGGCAGGAGGGCCTCATCATGCAGATGAGTCATTGGCCACAGGCTTTGGGGACGCAGCTGAGCTGTTCTTACCCAGTCCCATTCTGTCGGTGCAGGTTCATCAGGCACCCGGGCGTGGCAGCCCCCATTCTGAACGCTGTCTCTGCAGACACAGGCCTGCTCAGTCCCACTGTGGCCTTTAAGGAAGCTACCATTAACTCCATCTTAGAGCTGAGGGGACTGGGGCCGGCTGCTAAGTGGCAAAACAGCTTCAGAACTAGGCAACCACAGCCTCTGTCCCTCACTAGCAGGCCTGTGACTAGTAGGGACTACTGAGTCTTACTAATGGGAAGGGGGAGCGGGAGGGGGCGTGGCGGAGCTGTAGGGGGGAGCAAGGACTGAAGAGAAGCCCCAGGGGCAGGTGCCCGCTTGGCCTAGGGCAACCCCCACAGCCATTAGAGGTGGTGATATTTAGAGATGGTCGGGTGGCCTCCATGGTGCAAAATCCTGGGCAAGAGGGACCCAAGACACAGGCTGTGCCCTTGGAGGATCAGGCAGGACTTGGGCAGCACTCCCAGGACTGTGGGACGGGCCTAGCTAGTGGCTATCTGTGACCTTTCCCCTTCTGTCCTTCAGCCTGTGTCTGTTTGCACTGGAGCTCCGTGAGGCCTCTCCTGAGAGCACCTTCAGCCCAGAAGCCAGTGCTCTGAGAGGGCTTGCAGCCCTTCCCTGCTCGCTGCCTGGACCTGGCACCTGGGCGCCAAGCCCACATTGCCACTTCCTCCTGAGTGAGCTCCTTAGGCCTCAGGGCCTTTGTCTGGAGAGTGGGTATGAGAACACCTCCCTCTCACCATCCTGCGTCTGGGAAAACTGGCGGGCACAGGCCTGGCCACAGGGGATCTCGGCAAGAACCCCAGGAACTTTCTAACTTGGAAACCGAAACTGCGTCATCCCAAACGGCATCTGTCCTCAGTCCTTGTGAACCTGGCTCCCCCCATCCTCTTAGGACCCTCAGCCTGGTCAGCAAGAACTATCTCAGCCTCACCAGGCAACTGTTTAGCTTGCCTGCTTTCTTTCTTTCTTTCTTTCTTTCTTTCTTTCTTTCTTTCTTTCTTTCTTTCTTTCTTTCTTTCTTTCTTTCTTTCTTTCTTTCTTTCTTTCTTTCTTTCTTTCTTTCTTTCTTTCTCTCTCTCTCTCTCTCTCTCTCTCTCTTTCTTTCTTTCTCTCTTTCTCTCTTTCTCTCTTTCTCTCTTTCTCTCTCTCTCTGTCTCTCTCTCTCTTTTTCTTTTTTTGAGACACAGTGTCACTTTGCCACCCTTGGTAGAGTACCATGGTGTCATAGCTCACAGCAATGTCAAACTTCTGGGCTTCTGCCATTCTCTTGCCTCAGCCTTCCAAGTAGCTGGGACTACAAGCGTCTGCCACAGCACCCAGCTCTTTTTAAAGACAAGGTCTCACTCTTGCTCAGGCTGGTCTCCAACTTCTGAGCTGAGGCAATCTGCCTGCCTGGGCCTCCCCAGAGTGCTAGGAGTACAGGCATAAGCCACCACGCCCAGCCC
>CAUYQV010168703.1:0-11119 GCA_963574575.1 Galagoides demidoff
CTATTTAGCAAAAGCCAAAAGTCAAAACTCCAAAGTGCTTTTTTAGAATTCTGGCAGACAGACAGATGGGATTTGGCAGAAACTGGGGTTGTTGACAGCTTGGCTCTCACTTTCCCCCTCCAGCAGCAAAGGCTTACCCCAGAAGGGGTTGTACTTGCTAGGGGACATGGCCCAATGCAAAGCACTGCTGTCTGGGAACTAAGAACTAAGTGTCTGAGACTACAAAGATCCCCAGGTCCTGTGGGGCCCATGTGTGTATAAATTATATGTTACTAAGGATCCTGAAATTCCTAATCTTTCAGATGTTTGAATTTGTCTTTAATTTCTCTAAAGCAATTCAGAGATGCACAGAAACCCCCATGTCATCGTTCTGGTTCTGCAGGTTTGAGACATGATTTTCTGTGACTTACTAGTCAAAGTTACTCAAAGAGCTGGGCATCATGGCTCATGCCTGTAATCCTAGCACTCTGGGAGGCCCAGGCAGGAGGATCACCTGAGCTCAAGAGTTCAAGACCAACCTGAGCAAGAGCAAGACCCCATCTCTACAAAATAGAAAAAGAGCTGGGTATCCTGGTGGGCACCTACAGTCCCAACTACTGAGGCAGAAGGATGGGTTGAGCCCAGGAGTTTGAGGTTGCTGTGAGCTATGACAGCACAGCACTCTACCCAGGATGACAGAGTGAGACTCTGTCTCAAAAAATATATATATATACATATATACACACACACATAGAAAAGGAGGGAGGGAGAGCGTGGAGGAGGCATGAGAGAGCAGCGCCTCAGGAACCTGCCACTGTGGGGACTGTGCTGCCGCAGCCCCAGGGAGCACCTGACATTCTGCATTCCTGATAAGTGGCCAGGTGCTGCCATCCTGCTGGCCCAGGGGCCTCACTTTAAGTAGAGGGTGCAGACTATCCTGGGCGTCTGTGGAAGTGAGTGGCCCCACCAATAAACCCCACGTCCTGAGTCAGCAGAGACCAGCACGTTTGACCGCACACACGGAGGCCGAGTGGTGCTTGAGAACAGCACTGCACACAGGAAGCTTTGCTGTACAGCCTGGAATAATTACCCTCCAGGAGTCTCCACTTCTTCCTCTGAGAAACGCTTCCCACCTCATCATTTCATCATGGACTTTGGTTTATATAACTGTAAAGTGACCACACAGTAAATCCTCAATAGATGATGGTGAGAGAGGGTACTGTAGGCATAGAGTCAAAGATCCTGCTTTTCTGAAGGTCCAGCAACTTCCAGAAAAGTTTTATCTGTTTCTTGAGACAGAATTGCCCTGGGGTTGAGTGCAGTGGCATCTGCCTACCACACAACAACCTTAAACTCTCCCGAGCTCAAGTGATCCCCCTTCCTCAGCCTCTCAAGTAGCTGGGACTTCAGGTGTCCACCACAACGCCTTTATTTTCAGTAGACACGGGGTCTGGCTCTTGCTCAAGCTGGTCTCAAACTCTTGAAATCAAGTGGCCTCCCACCTCAGCCTCTCTGAGTGCCAGGATTACAGGCGTGAGGCACCACACCCGGCCCCAGAAACACATTTTGAATCCCTGCAAAAAAGAAATGTAGTTCCTAGTATCACAACCCCAGTGTCACACTCTGATTCCTTGTTCACACAAAACACAAACAGAATATACCTCAGCACTTTCCACACAAGTGAGTGCTAACAGGAGGAGCAGGATGTCGTGGGAACATTACTTCATTCTCTTGGGGAAATAATAAGAGAAAATTGTAACTCTTAGTAGCCTCAGGCCAATCACATAAAAAGCTGTGCGCCTCTTTCTCAGAAAGATTAATGCTTCCTAAACTCCCTCACGGGGCAGGACGCTGACTTCCTGAAACATTTGGGGGGAGGTCTAAGTCTGCTCACACATGTGAGAAGAATGAGCTAGGAGGACAGCTGGGACTGGAAAGGCTGAATTGTAGAGAGTCAAGAACAGAATAACCTTTGGACTAATTTCGAGGTTGCTTAAGTGTCCTGAAGTTTCCGTCTGTGGTGTATTTTTAACAACTGAAAACTAACCATATCCTCAGGAGAGAGCTGCTCGGGTTTTGGCAAGCTCCTAACCAACCCAAATTTCATCCAAACCTGTGGCCACCGTTGAGACCGGGAAAGTAGCCGGGGTCCTCCACTCCCTCATCAGTCTGTGTGGGGGACAAACTTTCAAACAGTGCTACGGTCTCATTGGATGAGGCTTTGCATCCCTCATTACCTCAGAAATTTAGAAATTCCAGGTCTTCTCTCCAAACAATCCGACAGTGACTTGACCTTACGAGTCCTTGGATCTGGTTCACAAATATTTGAGCTCCTGAGAAAGGCCATGCATAAAAGGTCAAGAGACCCATTTTTAACAAGAGGCTGCGACTGTGGCAGGCCAGCCCTGCTGGGACCACGAGCCAGTACCTAGTTGGCACCTGCTGTTGACCTCTGTCCTCAAAAGCACTGGCCTCTTAGGACCCAGGGGGAGGGGTTCCAGTATTTCAGAATCTGCTCTTCGGCATTCTTCTCCTCCTTCCTAAAGAAAGGTAACCATAAAAGATTAATCTGGTTTAGTGTTTGGCTCCACCTGAGGTGCGTCAAATTCTTGTTTTAGTTTCTCAGACTGTTCAACATCAGTGGAAGCTGAATTAATGATTATCATAGATTGTATCCAACTTTCATGGGATTAGGCCCAGGAAAATCAGCTTTTAAAAGAGCTAAAGACTATGAGATTAAGCCCCTTGCCAAACATTCGGGGGGTGACAGGGAGAAAGGGCAGGGGGAAGCTCGCATCTGAACGCATTTCCTTGGTGTTACACATAACTAAGGGGTATACATTCCATTATTCTGGAAAGAAATAAAGCATGAAAGCCCGATGGGCTAACCCAAGGGAAAGGCTTTTATTAATGCAGGTCCAGAGAGACTGCCCACGCCAGGGTGGACACTGCTTCCAGCACTTTCTTTGTTGCATATTCTGGTTTCTCACTGCACACAGTCATTACTGGTGTTAACCCAAATCCATGCCTGACTCAGGACAGACAAGCAGCCCCTACCTGAATCAGAGCCAGTGTAGGTTACAACCAAAGCACAAAACTATAGTCGGAGACCAGCATTTGCCACACCGTCCACAAAGCCCTGTGCTCATGGGGTCCATTCATCTCTCTTTATCAAAGCCTGAATTGGAAATGCATGTGGTAGGTTCTGTCACTCCCAAATGGAGAATTCCGTGGTCCATGAATGGATATTGGATAATTTTCACCTCTTCTGAAGACACAAGCACCTGCTCTCTTCATGCCTTCCTTACGGTCTCCTGCCCTGCTTTGTGAGAGCCCACTCTCCAACATGGCACTACAGGTGGAGCCCACCAATGGTTCCTAGAAATACTCCACAAACTGACCTCAAAAATGGAGATCTTCACAAACCAGCAAACTCAGAACTCAAGCAGCCTCTGCTACTAACAAAGTGAAGGCTATTAAAGGCAACATGGGCAAGATGTAGCATATTATAATCTTAATAACTGGTTAAAGTTGTTTGGAATCAATTTGCTTGGTTCCATTTTAAGAGCCCAAAAAAACCCTCAAACAAGTAACACTTCCATTTCTTATTAAAAGAAAATGATGAAATTCTATAGATTAGCTTTGATTTTATTTTGATTATCCTTTTCCTCTTATGGTTGACCCTTAATGTGAAGTACTCTAGTTACTGGGTTCCACCCCAAACCTACTGCTATTCTATCACATGGCTTCCTTTCATCCCACCTTTATCCCTCCCATCTGATAAACGACTATTTAACTATTAATTCCAAACTGTAGCCCTGGGAGAAGGAATAGACGCTAAGCTCTCCTCAACAACAACCTAGAAAGAGAATTCAGTGAGAAACTGAATTTGTGAAATGCTATACTCTTAGAGATTTACCAAGTTATCCAAGAAGTCTTGCAATAAAGTTTAACTTTCTCTAACTCAGAGACAGCCAAACATACAACACAAAAGACCTTTTCCTCTTCATACAAGGTCTTTTCCTATGGGAAACTGCCATAGGAAAGTTGCCTTTGTCAACTTCTAAGTGTTCAGTGCCCTGATTCCTGCTTGCTGAGGACGAGCCCACCTGACGGTCTTTGAGAGCCCATGGGGTGCCCCAATGACCCACCTGCCCTAAGAGGCCCCTTGCTTTACCCTAAGTCCCAACACTAAATAGCATGACTTCCTGGGGAGGTGAAGATGGCACAAAATAATTGTGCTTCCCTTTCTAGCCAGAGGCAAAGCCTTGAATCCCAATACTTACTAAAAGCCTGTTGAGCTAAATGCAGTGTGGGATTATGGGTTGGACCATGGAAAAATATATCAGTGGAAACTGGTAAAATCCAAATTAAGCCTGGAGTTTAATTAAGAGTCGTTTCTCAATACTGGCTGCTTAGTTTTGACAAATGTATTACGGTGATATAAGATGCTGACATTAGGGGAAACCAGCCTGTTGTTGCTTCTCATTCTGGGGGAGACTCACGGTGAGCCCTGGAACCAACTTGTTCTGTGTTGTCCTGACCTGGGAAGTACTGGAGCTTAACTACTGCTTCAGGACGACACTTCTGTATTGTGAGGGGTATAAGAACTCTGTATTATCTTTGTTACTTTTCAATAAATCAAAAATTATTCAAAAAATAGGGTTTCAGAGTGACGCCAGCAAGATGGAAGAAGAGATGATCCCTCACATCACTCCCCCCATAAAAATACAACTGGAAAATACTCAAGAACAAGAATGCCACTCTGAATACATCAGAACTAGACTCAGGGAGAAGCAGAGAACCCCCCCACCCCCAACACACAGGCTAGAGAGAAGACATGACTGGTAAGAGACATGGTCACTTCGGGCTGTACCACCTCCTCCCCCAGCCAGCACGATGCCACTCACAGAGGACTTCCCTAGACCCACAGTTGCCAAGAAGACAGGCAGGAACTGGAGGTGGACGCTCCACCTCCCCACTGGTCTAGGAATCTTCCTAGGGAGCTCAGCTGGGGCCCATCCCATGGGAGCCACTGGGAGTCAGGGACAAAGAATAGGGCACTAATTACAGCAATTGGCACACAGATCTTGGTGCTATTCAGCACTCCGATCAGCAGGAACAGCACGCTGAAGAGACCAGCTGGCATCACGGGCACCACTCCCCTGCCCTGAGTTGCCGCCTTCCTGCTTCAATCCTTCCCAATACCAATCCTCCAAATTTACGCCATCCACATTTTCCTTCTTAAGACCAAGCTCAAGTCTTATCACTCCAAGGATCTGAATGTCTAAAGGAATCCTACTTGGCTAACCACTAACCTTCTGGTGGTTACGCTGGTTTCTCAGCCCCAAATCTACCTTCCCACTCCTCAGTCTTATTTACCATTGTTCTCCTATTTCCTCAGATGCCCCTTCAGACCAGTCCTGGCCTTCCCTAATGTGTCCCCATGATTGAGCCTTGGGCAAAGCCACTGCCTCTGTGAGAAATGCCTCCTTGTCCATCCGGCCTTCTGCTCTCCCTTCCCTCCCAACGCCGGCTCCTGCCTTCTGCTCTCCTCCCATTTCTGCCGCACTTTGTTCTACTTTATTATAGCAAGAACCAAATTTGCCCTTCTATTAGATTATCTGGGTACTGACCTAAGGCTTCCACTGAAAGAAAGCTGTCCATTCTGCAAGTACAATAAGGAATGGTTTTAAGTTAAAACACCAAATTTATTGCATAATATTGGACTATATGCACACACATAGAAAATAAACATTTCATATAACCGTATATCTTTTTTAATCTTATATTTATAAAGACTGAAAAACTACCAATTTAGCAATTGGAATAAGTTTTAAAAACAAAAAGAAAAGCAAAAATCTACAATCCTTCATTGAGATTTGATGCTAGGTCATGGTTCATAAATATTCCATTTTGTATAAATAAGTCTTTTCTCTAAGTTACTAGGACTTTAAAATTCGCCTTACATGACTTCTTTAATCATCTAGAATTTTCTTATCCCATGATGAGGAAGGTTGAGCATGTCATTATTTTTGAGAAACATATATTTGATTTAAACACAATCTCCCCTAAAATCCCACTGTAAACAAACATTTGAAATGTGATAAACAAAGTTCCATAATAAAGAATGTCCTTACATCTTAGCAATTAGGGAAAAGGAAAAGAAAATATGAGTAGAAATTTTGCAATTTAAATAAAAATTAAAAAAAAAAAAAGACTGCATGCATCCACTAGGAGAGAAAAGGACCATTAAGTCAAGTAACAAAGGATGGGGCAGAGTGACAAAGAGAGGAGGAAAGTGCAGGAAGGGAGGAAGGAGGGGGGGAAGGAGGAAAGAGAAAATGGTGTATGATATAAAACGATAAGAGAAAGGGACACGAAATTTATTATTTCTACTTTTCTTGGACAATATAGAGACTCCAAATAATTAATGCAACTTGCTTCAAAAGAGAGATAAGAGAAGGAATAGAGGGCGGCTTATCAGTTCAGCTTATTGTCAAAGTGATGAGGCTGAGCAACGAAACAAAGTTAGGCTCACCTGCAGCTCTAAGCTGTCCTGCTCATCTCTGAAAAGGTCTAGGAAACAGGCACAGCCACGGGAAGGTTGCTATTCCCTCAAGAACCGTTTTTTCTTTAGAGCAAGACATGCTTACAAAGGCTCCTATAAATTCGCAAGAGTCCGGCCAGAGTAATGCATCCAGACTCAGCTGTTTGGACTTGGGAGTTTCTGAAGTAGTCCTTTCCCCCTTTGGGGCTAGAGTGGGACTGCAACATGCCAGGGGCATTTAAGGCTGCAGAGAAAGGAGAGGGTCTGCACGCACAGGGCAGTCAAAACCGTCCTTGCAGAGGAATGAGAAACATCAGGGCAGAGCGAGACGTTTGTAAAATCAAACTTTAAAAATCCACTGCCATTTTATCCAGCAGAATGGGACATATTCACAAATGCAAGGAACATTGGGTAGTTTGGTTTAAAAAAAAACAAAACAAAACAACACCTCCCATACAAGAGCCAGTTCTTCACCCTATCTCCAACCCCTAATTTTTTTCAAAAGGGTTGTTTACTATCTTATAATCCCAGAAACCCATCAACCAGGTTCAGGATTCAAAAGTCTCAACCCCCTCAGACAATAAAAAAATAGAAATCGCTCCCCATGATTTTCTGTATACGCCTCAATGTGAACACTGAGGAAGGAAGGGAAAGGCAGGACAAGCTGGGGCAAGTCAGGCCAAACTAAACCCTTCATAGTTGTCAAGGGCCTGGGTCAGCCGTGCACACAGAACCTCTTTGCTGCTGTACTTGGGGAGGTCCAGAAGGTTGTAGCAAGTGTGGGCCACGGGCAGGTACTCCTCCCCGCTGGCTGTGGACTGGATGACGATCTGCAGGCTGGCCATGCCATAGATGGGAATCCGATCGCTACCTGTCAGGAACACTGGGGAGAGAGGGGAATGCCATTAACATCTGAGCAAAGCGGGAGGCAATCTCAGGTGTCCTCCCAGCAATAGGAGAGGAAGGCATGACACCCTGTGGCTCTCACGAGAAGTACAATTATGCTGGGGTGCCCCGTGGAACAACGCTCAGAAATGGCCTCCACCAAATGTACACCCTCATATGTTTTATGAGCTTCATAAAGGTATTACCCTTCTCAGATGTCAAAAATCTAAGAGGGGGCAGCACTTGTGGCTCAAGGAGTAGGGCGCTGGCCCCACATACCAGAGGTGGTGGGTTCGAGCCCGGCCCCACCCAAAAACTGCAACAACAACAACAATAAAAATAAATAAAAACAAATAAAATCTAAGAGGAAAGAAATCAGTGACAGGAAAAAAGCAGCTGATTTCAGGGTGAAACCAGAAAGAAGACCCAAGTCTCTGTGACCTTTAGGTCTCCTACCTCAAATCCCCAATGACTTGTACTGCCCTGGCTACTGCCCTGGCTACTGACTTACCACGTAGGGTCTATGTGCTCTCCCTTTCCTGTCTCTCCATCTTTTTAAACGAGAAAAGCTGACCCATACATTATATCAGACATTTCAGTTGTGTGACATGCACTGTGACTTGGCCAGGGAATGGGGAGACTGACCCAGCTGTCCGTCCCCACTCTCTAGTGTGGATAACTTTCTCACAGTTGAATTGCTGGAAATAACTATAATTAAACATTACTTATGAAGCATTTTCAAATAACCTACCATTTTCTAAGGCTGTGATATATAAACACAGTTGCCAAAATCTCTACAGTTAATGAAAATCTTAGTAAGTCTAACCGGTCTCTGAATAGAAAATGCCTTTTTCCAAGGAAACCCTCAGGACAATAAGCAGGCTTCTCTTGAGTGTCAACACCCTATGAGCTCACTTGGCAAACCCTCCCCTGTCATTCAACCCATAGGCCACGCTTCTCGATGGCCAATATAACTGGGCAGGGGAGCACAAGGTTCTCCGGAAGAATCCTAGGTTCTCTACTTCCTCTCTCCCTTGCCTCCTGTAAGCAGCATAATCTGGAAGTAAGTTTTTCACCAATATAAATACATGTTCAGTCAGTCTTATAATATAGCAAGAGATTGCCTTTCAAACGTGAGGGGGGGGGTAAGGGAGGGTTATATAGATCAAAATTCCATATATTCACTGGCTAATTTCTGACTCTGAGTATACATAGGTACTAGCAGAGAAAGATTTGAACTATTCTTAAAGGGCTGAATTTGTTCATGTAAACTAGACTTCATTCTCCCTTCCAAAGGTATCCCCCTTTTCAACTGTCATCTACCCAGCCACAAAGAAGCACGTACAGTCTACTTTCTGTTTATATGAATTGTCTAGAATGGGCAAATCCATGGAGATAGCAAGATTGATAGGGGGAGGGTTAGAAAGAAATGAGGGGTGCTTGCTAATGGCTGTAAGGGCTTCTTTTTGAGGTGGTGAAAGTGTTCTATCTACAGTCGACTCTGGTAGTCTCACAATTCTGTATATGTTAAATACCACTGAGTTATACACTTGATGTGGGTGAATTGTCTGATGTGTGAATTACATCTCAGTAAAACTGCTATAAATCACCTCTCCCCTGTTCCATCTGCAACAGATACTTTGTGATATTTATAAAAAGCCAAAGGCCAGGTACAGTGGCTCACACCTATGATCCTAGCACTTTGGGAGGTAAGGAAGGAAGACGGCTTGAGGCTAGGAGTTCAAGTCTAGTCAGGGCAAGATATCAAGACCCTGTCTCTACAAAAAATAAAAAAATTCACTGGGGGTGGTAGCAGACACCTGTAGTCCCAGCTGCTCATGAGGCTGAGGCAGGAGGATTGCTACAGCGCAGGAGTTTGAGGTTGCTGTGAGCTATGATGATGTCACTGCACTCTAGCCTGGGCAACAGAGCAAGACCCTGTCTCAGGAAAAAAAAAAAAAGGGTAGAAAGATAAGGGAGGGCGGTGCCTGTGGCTGCGTGGGTAGGGCACTGGGCCCATATACTGAGGGTGGTGAGTTTGAACCCGGCCCTGGCCAGCTAAAACAGCAGTGGCAATGTAACAAAAAATAGCCAGGCATTGTGGCAGGCGCCTGTAGTCCCAACTACTCAGGAGGCTGAGGCAAGAGAATCGCCTAAGTCCGGGAGTTGGAGGTTGCTGTGAGCTGCAACGCCACAGTACTCTAGCGAGGGTGACAAAGTGAGACTCTGGCTCAAAAAAAAAAAAAAAAAAAAGAAAAGAAAAAAGAAAGATAAGAGAGGTTAATCTCAACAAATTGGTTTTATAGATGTAATTCTTAAAGGAATCACTTACATATAAAATAATTAGTATTTTTAGAACAATTGAAAATCAGTGAAAATTTTCTATTCTTCCTTTCATGCAACCATATTAGGCAGGAAATAACTGATTAACCACCTATCTTGTGCCTGAGATATCATTAAGACAAAAAGTGTAAATATATTTAATTACTTACTGTTTACCATTTAGAAGTTAAACCTTACCCATGGAGTGTATCATTCTATACTATATAAAAGACTACAATGGGGACAAATACCACACTGATATTTTTGATACTTACAGAGAAACTTTTTCTTCTTTTCCAGTGGAAACTCATGAAATGTTTCCCAAAATAGCTTCACAGTGGGATGTGTAGCTGAATAATCACCCTTGTAAATGGCAGTCTGTCCAAAAAAAAGACAAAAAAGGAAAAAAATGTAGCCCATAGAAGAAGAGTATCATAGTGGACACTGAATACCATTTGCATTTGAGACTAGGAAATAAATAGTGAGCTACAGGAGCTCTCCAAACCCGGGGGGAGCACAGTAAACTGGAGTGGGGTCGGGCTCTGGGCCGCCGACCCACACTGCGCTGCCACCCCGCACAGGTAAAGGACCGCGTCTTCCATGCTCACCTCCTCCAGTTCTTCCCAGTTGTAGTTGCTGCTCCCCACCATCATGGCCCTCAGTTCTGAAGGCTGGAAGAGCTCAAGGACTTTGCCACCACACACCTTTAGGAAGCCACTGGAGAAGGCTGTGTACCACTCGTGAACTGAGATTTGGAAGACATAATTCACATAAGCATCCACGAATTCCTGCCTGCCAGAGGACCAAAGAGAAATAAATACATTTAGCTCAAAGTCTTACAGCATTTATGAAGTTACCCTTCTATACCGAGGTTGAAAGTGATGAAAAATGGAATTTCATCAAATTCTCACACTAAGAGGCATCCTGAGGTGTCAGGTAGGTGACCAGCCCTCTCCTCCCCCCTCTCTGTCCCCAGCCTTAGGATTCAACAAAGTGTCTCAGGTGATGTGAGGCGGGGGGGGGTGGCGCAGATGGGAAGGGAGGAGGGCAGCGAGGTAGAGGTATACTACTGATCTGACCTGGGGCTCCACTTTCTCTTCATTTAAGGTCAGACCATTTCTACTAAAAAGTTCCTCTATCTTCAGAAACAAATAAAGCTAAACAACCTGGTATTTGTTTCCTCTCCTATTTTTTTTTTTTTTAGAGACAGCATCTTACTTTGTCACCCTCGGTAGAGTACCATGATATCACAGCTCACAGCAATGTCCAGCTCCTGGGCTTAGGTGATTCTCTTGCCTCAGCCTCCTAGTAGCTGGGACTACAGGTGCCTGCCATAATGCCCAGCTATTTTTTATTGCAATTTGGCTGGGGCCAGGTTCAAAC
>CAUYQV010168706.1:0-24348 GCA_963574575.1 Galagoides demidoff
TCAACATTTGAATTAGTCAGGTGTATGTGATGCGTAATTTTTGCATGCAATGTATTTTCAAAAATGTACCAAAGTTTTAATTCAGCTTTTTGACAATGGCTTATTTATTTAACATATTTATTGTTGCAACATCAGAAATGCAGAATTTCATAAGCTTTTTTCACAATTATGTATGCTTTTCTTAGGTAATATGATGCTTTTGTTCTGAGTACATTTTAATTGTCAGATTTGTGATTATTTCAGCCACTTCCTATTTAGTTGTAAAATTATGGAACTTGTTAGACACTATATCACTATTTTGCAAAACCTTATCATATAAAACCCATATGAACCCACTGAAAACTTGTCAGTGTTTATCACTGCAGTGTAAATCCTAATGACAGATGTCTCTCATTGTATTTTAGCCGTGAATGACTATATGGGGTAGCATCTAGCGTATGTATTTCATTTTAAACATAGCTGCCAGAGCAATCAATGTTAGCTGAAAAGTCAACTGGTACTAATCAATAGTAAGACTTAATACATGGTAATTATTTGTTGCCTATATTGAGAAAAAGTATACCTTAATTCCAAAGTTAGAATAAAAGTTCATCATAAATAGAAGAAGTACACAAGACTCATAGTATACTCCTAATCTAATTTATTCTGATTTGAGAAAGGGCCAAATAGACAACTACTTGAATTCTGCATGGAAGTACATGTGTTTGTAAAATTGTACTTGAGCATAAATGTGCTGGCTTGAATTTAAACATACACATGAAAAAGAGCCATCCATTTTCATACATTGTGCGTTTTGGCAAGTGGCAGGCAAACTTTTATTTTGATGTTTACCAAAAATTGCATAATATAGCATAATTTAATATATGCTATTTGTGTTACAGTTTTTAAAATAACTAGTTTAAAATAATTAAAAAGGAAGTTAAATGATCTTTGCCAATCCCCTTAATCATCTCTCTGTTAAATAAAATCTAAATCATTGGTCAGTGGTTCTCAAATTTATCACCTAGAGGGCTCCTTAAAACATAGATTGCTGGGCCCCATACCCTTAGATCTGGTGAAGCCCAAGAATTTGCATTTCTAACAAAATTTCCAGGTGATGCTAACGTTAATGATCCAGGGTTCACATTTGAAGAAGCTGGGCTATAGGTAGCATGACTGAAGAAGTGCTTAGGTAGGGAAGAGATTAGATATTTGGTGTTTAGATATAGTATTCTGGCATGTATTTGATAAATGACCTGAGATACTGAGCTCAGGAAGCTTAACCACTTAAACAGCAATTATAGATAATAGAGTTGTTAAGATATGGTAGATAAAAATTAGCGGTGGAATTGAACATTACTGAAGCAAAAATGTGTCTCAGACTGATAGTGTGAGATACGGTGAAGGAGTTAAGGATGGCTTATTTATTTAACATATTTATTGTTGCAACATCAGAAATGCAGGGATGGGTACGTTTTGACACCACCAAATAAAATAGAAATTGTTGACTGGAGGATTTGTAGGAGTAGTATGAAAGAGAAGCTATTAAAGCTGTTTCTGGACAAGTTAGATTTAAAATATCTGTGTGCTGCCTGGGTGGAAATGTTCAGAAGGCTGTTAGAAACAACCACCTGTGTCTAACAGGGAGAGAGTTTGAAGATAAAGATGAAAACTTGGTAGTCCTTTCTGAGCTGTTTCTCAGTGGCCTGTATTTCTTAGTTATTATGTATTCCTCCATTTTCTAGGGAGTCTTTGAGACTCATGTCATGTTGTTGAACTGCTTATTAATGTGAATAAATTAAAATGCTGGTATCATTTGAAAGTTAATTACTATTGGTATAAGTACACTGGGCAAGACATTATTATTTGGGGCAGTTAACATGGAAGAAACATAATTAACATAAGCTCTGTACCTAATGTATTTGTCCCCCTTATTTTGGCTGGAAGGAGAACTAAGTGTATGGTTTTTCTGTGTTTAATATGAAATAAACTGGATTAATTTTTCCCTCCTTAGCAACTTAACCTGGAGTACGTAAGATAAATGAATTCTTAGAACTCAAATTAGCAGGAAAGTAATGGTGATGGAGCCTAAAGAAAAACAAGTTTCTTTACCAAATTTATTTCTAAGGCTTTCATACTGAGCATATGTTTTCAAGATTTTCTTTTGCCTCAAATTTACTAATATTATTTTTACTAAAGAGTTTGTTAAATGCTAGCCTAAATAAGACCTAGTTTTTCTTAACACTTTTTTTTGCAGAGTCTTTGTGTATAAGATTAGATAAACTTTCCATTTAATCAGTACAGTTTTCCTGTGTTTTCAAGCTGTGCTAAGGCTGGTGTCCAGACCTATTTTTGTGTATTTCAGCATACCCAATGTTAATTTCTCTGGGTCTTCCTAGCTTGATACATGTATAGTTTTTTTGGTTGTTATGTTTAGTGATTAAAAAAAAAAAAAAAGAAAGCCTAATGGCTAAAAAAGTAGTGGTTCTTGTATTTGCAAATAGTGTAAATAACACTGTTCTGCTAAAGATCTTTACTCATTTAAATTCTAATGATAAAATTTATAGTAAGCAAATTTTAAATAATGATAAATGTACCAGATACAATTTAACCACTTCTGCTATAACTTTTTATGCTAAGTGTTATAGAAGTCTGTCTTTACCTGTATAAATACCTCTCAGGACATTGCAAATAATTAAAGGGTTTCATGAAGTAGAACTTTTTCTTTGGTGTCCTCATTAGAGTTTGAAGAATGTTCTTTATTCCTTTTGCCTGTAATTTTAATACTTTTCAATTTAATTTCCTGACATACAAAAACTGCCTAATTTCATTATTGTTTTATACCATTTTAATGAAAACATTAATTAAATATGTGTTTCTGGATACATTGTATAATGCTATTTAATATGGGGTTTTTTGTAGATGTATGTATTTGCTTATTTTCATTACCCTTTGAAATGTATATGTGCCATGCTTTAGGAAAATCTGAAATACTAAATCTAAATTTATAAAACACATTAATCGAGGAATACTTATTTTCCCCACACTATTTTGTGTCAGTGCTATAGTGTTCTTCATTGTTTCCTTCAGAAGAATTTGACAGACAAAATGTTGATAAAATTTGATACCAACTCACTTGTCTTAAATAATTGTTTCTTAAATTATCTCTGAAATTTTTGTGAGCAGAAGTATATATTAGACTAAACATTGAAAATTCAAAGATGTAGCATTTTTAGATGCATCTATTTATAGGTCATATCAAAGGAAGCTAAATTGGACAATTTAATTGCTGACAAATTTCAGTAGCACAGTAGAAGGCTGAATTTATGGCATTTACCTGTGAGTTTGCAAAGCTTATTGCCTATCATTTCTATAAAGATGTCTTTATTTTTTCTTTTCTTTGAGCACACAGAACTCCTGTGAAATATCAAAAATGTTATTTTTAAGTAAAAACAAAAAAGTGAGTCCTAAGGAAGTGTTGTGATGTAAGAAAAAAGAAAGGGGGAAAAATTTAACTAGAAAAATTTTTGTCAAATGAAAAAGTACTTAGTAATATTTTTGTATTGACGAATGTTATTATATTAATAATATAAATTAAGGTATTATATAACTTATTTGGTGCCATTTAATTGCTTTTAAAATAACTTTTATCTTATACTATCATTAATTGTCTATGAGTGCTTTATACAGGGAGTGAAAAAATACCTTTTCCATCTTAGGTTCATGGCTGAAGCCTCTATAACAAAAGACAGATTTATTTACTGTAAGTTTTATGTGACATAAGACCCTTCATAAGGAATGAAGAGCCAAAGAAGTAGGTAACTTATGTATTTTTTTATGCTTGGTTTGATGGAGAATAGACAGTTTCCATTTGATGGAGAATGGACATCTCCATATGGAGAAATATAATTAGAAGACAAAAGGATATTCTCTAATCCTAATAAACTGGGAGAAACTTAGCAAGCCTTGTTTGTATATTCTTCTTTGTGTCCCTATGTCTTTAGAAAATAATGTTTTTCCTTTGGGTATAGAGATATATTATGGCCTACTTTAGGGGAGAAGGGTAGGAGAATGTCAGAGAATGACTTTTCTGCTTCTGTTTTATCAGATTCTTTCAGCTTAAAATATTTTAAGGCAGCATGTTCTGAAATCCATCACTTAATGTTTTTCTGTTGTATTCTAGTACTTGGGAAATTAATACACTTTAATTATTTTTACAAATGTAAGAACTTTGAATAGTGTCTTTTGTAAATACCTTGGGTGTATTATAATGGTCTTCATCTGATGTATATAAGCCCTAGAGAGCATAATAGATAATCAGGTAGACCATGGAAGAAATTAATAGACTTCTATTAATATTTATCTTATCTAAAATAAGAACAAGTAAGTTTTATGAACATTACCTATGTAGTTTAATACTTGGTATATCAAACTATCATGTGTACTCTATATGCGTGGGGTGCCTTTGTGTAATTGATACATAGAATTGAGAAATGAAGAATATTGGGGTTTAATAATCATAGCCTGGGATTTCCTTTTCTAGTCCAATGTACTCATTCTTGTGTAGTGTCTTTTTTAACTGTGATAGCCCTTAAAATGAATTCTCATTTGAATTGCTCTCTCATAAAATACTAAACCAGGATTATCAAAATAAGAATACATATTCATATTATTTTTTTGGTAAAACGTTTTTATTCTGAAATAAATTATTTAAAATATCTATAATTGTAAATTTCTATTTTGTCTATAGTCATTAACGGTCATAACTTAACATGTTAGTATGTTATATATGTATGTTATTTATGAAGAATTGAGTGTACTTTTATTATAAGTACATGCTCAACTTTTTAATATAAGGGTACAGGATTTTCAAAAAAGTTTTAAGGACAAATTTTATTGTATTCCTTATATTTTTACACAGCTTGCTTTATACAGCAAGTATGACTGTAATAAATAAATCCACCCAACTTTTTCAAAGGTAGATATTATGATTACCCTATACAATTACCTGTATTTGCTTTCTTTATTATCAAAAGCATTTCTTACATGTGTTTTTTAACATCATGCTCTATGAAAAAATTTAGATGAATTCCCTAGGCTCTGCAGATAAATAATTTAAGAAAACCTGAAAGCTCAGTCTAGATGTTCATCAAGGAGCTACACCACCACCACAATTAGAAGCATCTTGTTATTCACTACTCCTAATGACAGTCCTCTTTTCCAAAAGTTGTTCTCATTTTCCTCCCCAATTTTCTAAGCACTGACCTTCAGGGTCATTTTTTACATAATCTTAAGATAAAAAATGCCTTGAATTCTTTCTCTTCATTGGTCTTATCTGATTTTATTTCTTAACAACTTTAAAACTGAGAATCTTCTTGATCCTCAGATCACCAGTCATATCTTCCTCTAATCGTTTTCTAATTCTTGATCTAAAAATTGTTCTGATGGCTCAGCACCTGTAGCTCAGTGAGCAGGGCACCGACCACATACACCGAGGCTGTGTGGGTTCGAGCCCAGCCTCAGCCTGCTAAACAACAACAACTGCAACAACAACAAAAAAGCCTGGTGTTGTTGTGGGCACCTGTAGACCCAGCTATTTGGGAGGCTGAGGCAAGAGAAGCACTTAAGCCAAAGACTTTAAGGTTGCTGTGAGCTGTGACACAACAGCACCCAAAACTCTGTCTCAAAAAAAAAAAATTGTTTTGATGATAGGTTTTTAGTATCTGTCTTCATTTTTAAGAAACCTTATTTCAAATGCATTTATACAAGTATCTATGGACTTCCATGAATCTTACTGCAGTCTTTCCTCTTTTTGGGTCATTTAGTTTTGGCATTGTCACCCTGTTGTCCACCAACTACATCTTCCTGATGACTCAACTGTATTCTTTTATCTCTTACGTACTGTATATTTTCTTTTTAAAATTTCATTAAATTTGAAGTTAACTGCTATTCCATGTACAAGTTCCTGTACCTTTCTGCCAGGGCAAGAAAAAGTTCTTTGCTTTTTTCTCATAGTTTACAAGCATATTCTTTTATTCTAGCTGTGCTACCATATCTATTGTCTTTGGTTCAGCACTTTCTAATTCTCTAGGTTTGTACATGTTGTTTTCCCCAACAATTCAAGGGCTTGTTTTCTTTTAAATTTGGTCTTAAATTACTCCCATTGTGAGGAGTAAATACAGTTTCTGTAAATGGTGAGAGGTGCAGGTCTAATTTCAGTCTTTATGGCTATCCAGTTCTCTCAGCACCATTTATTAAATAGGGATTTTTTTAAAATTTCAGATTAATATGAGGGTACAAATGATTAGGTTACAATGTTTGCATTTGTTAGGTAAAGTTCCGGTTATAGTTGTGTCCCACACTCAGGAGGTGTGCCATATATCCTTACATTGTGCCCATTAAATGAGAGCTTACCAATTCTCTCTCCCCCTCCACTTGAATTTGTGTTTTTCTCTCATGCGGGCATGTATTTGTTCACCTACTGGTTTCATATTAGTATTGAATACATTGGATACTTGCTTTTCCATTCTTATGATTCTTTAATAAAGAGACTATTTCAATTCCATCCAGGTTAATACAAAAGATATAAAGTCTCCATCTTTTTATGGCTAAATAGTATTCCATGGTATACACATACCATAGTTTATTAATCCATTCGTGAGTTGATGGGCACTTGAAATATCACCTAATATCTCACTAACCTATTCTCAGTGAGAATAAAATCCCAATGCTGCGGATGCTGGCGTGGATGTAGAGAGAAGGGAACACTTTTACACTGTTAGTGGCATTGCTTCTATGGAAGGAAGTCTGAAGAATCCTCAAAGAGCTAAAAGTAGACCTTCATTTGATGTTAACAATCCTGTTACTAGAAGTCATCTAACCAGAAGTGAAAAAGAAATCATTTAACTGTAAGGACATTTGCAGTAAAATATTTATTGTAGCTCAATTCATAATCACCAAGATGTGGAGTTGAATAGGGATTCTTTTCCCTAGTATCTGCTTTTGTTTGTCAATATGTGAGAGAGGGAAAGGGAGAGGTAGTGTGGTAAGGTCTCTCCTATCGAGTGTAACAAGTACAACATAGGCATATGTGGCATACCTTCTGGGTGCAGGGCTCAACTGCAATTTGGACTTTACCTAATGTAAACAATGTAGCCTAATTGTATGTACCCTTATATTAGTCAGAAATTAAAAAAAAAAAGCTACACTTCTTTTCATTAACTCTATTTCCAAAGTTTTTTTGATCCTCTTATACATTATTTATATTCATTACTTTTTATTATAACCTAAGTCGAATATTAAAGTTGCATTTTGGAGGTTTTACAGCCAACTACTTAGGGTTGTGTCTAGGGCTTGATTTGCATTTGTGTCCTGAATATAGAATGAAGTACAGAGGAAGAGTAGACATAGAAAGAAGGATTTTGATCTATTTGATATCTGCTTTCTTAGTTTGGTATGTGCCAGTACTTCTTAGATCAATGCTGCTGTGATATGATGATTTTGAAGAATCAATGTCATGAGGAGTTCCCTATTCCAGTTTCAGCCATTAATTATTGAAATTTGGAATTAAACTGAAAAACTTACTAATGATTTATCAAAATTATTAATTATAAAGATTGAAGGTGAATCTTGGCCTTGATATTTTTAAAATTATAAATGTTTGAAACTTTATTTGAAGATAAGGTGTTTGTCATTTTTTTATTCATCTAAGAGAGAAATATGTTACTATTAGGGACATACTATAATTCTGAGGTGATAGTTCATAGCCATTCTGAATAGCTTAAGTGGTTACAATGTTAAATAAAGCCATGTTTTATTATATAATGAATCTTAAGTATGATGATTTTTAACAGAAGCCTTTTTTATGGGGGCTTTAAATTTCCCTTGTCAGTCAAATCAGAATTTGATTCTTTAAAAAAGGAGGAGAAGGAGAATATTTAATTTCAGAGTCCTAAATTAGTACAAATTTAATTTGTTTCGTTCCCATGTCAGCCAGGAAACTCAAGGACCAGATTTTCAGTTTACACTGATTTAATTCCCTTTTGAGTATATGCTCTTTCTGTGTGTGACCTTTTAACAATGGCTTTTAATCTGATATTTTTTTTTCTTAACATACTAAAGTAATGCTCACCTTGGTAGGAACTGCCATCTCCTGTATGCCTTTAGTTATGTATTTTATTTTTATGTTTTTATATTTCAGTGTATTCATACTTTGTGACTCAGTAAGTATTTATCAGTGCTAGGTTAGACGTGGTCAGTAGAAAGGAATCTCTCAAAGTGTTAAAAGACCATCAAATTGATAACACCTAGAGTATAATAATTTAAAATTATCCCAAGGCCAGGCATGGGGGCTCATGCCTATAATCCTAGCACTCTGGGAGACTGAGACAGGTGAATTGCTTGAGCTCAGGAGTTCAAGACAAGCTTGAGCAAGAGGGAAACCCCTATCTCTACTAAAAACAGAAAAAAAACTAACATTGTGGCAGGAGCCTGTAGTCCTAGCTACTTGGGAGACTGAGGTAAGAGGATCACTTGAGCCCAAGAGTTTGAGGTTGCTATGTGCTGTGACACCACAGAACAAGGTAACAAGAGTGAGACTCTCTCTTTAAAAAATAATAATAATAAATTATTCCAGTTCCTTATGGACATTTTATGCATGTGATCCTGATGTAGCAGCTTTGTTTTGCCCTTGTGACATTCTAGATGGGTATCTTTCATGAGAGATTATGTATGTTGTCCATGGGACCAAAAGTAATAGATCTACCTATTTCCTGTAAGATAATTTTTCTGATTTTATTTAAATCACAGCATTACTCCTGCACCAACCATGAGATTTTTCTAATTGTTCACATTACTAATATTGTATTAATTTTATTCTTTGAAGCCCTTAATTGTCACCAATTTTCTGAGCTCATCAGGGAAAGTATATTTGTCAGTGTTTTTGTCACCTATTTTATGTTCACGTCCCCTGCTAAAACAATGGTATGATATATCCTAGTTACCAATATGCTAGAGAGTTTCAGAGTTTGAAACCTGTGTCCTTAATTCTGCTTCAGCTAGTTTTTCAGGCAAAAAGAGTGGTCACACTTAAAGTTTGACTTCTGGATTGGTGGCAACAGTAGTATTTCAATTAGCATTAAGCCCTAAGTTTTAGCCTGATAATTCTTTTGGCTTTCACTACTTAACTTTCTTGATACTACTTGTAAGTTTAGTGTTTCTCCAATCACTGAGAGCAATTCCACATCTGAGAAGAGAAACTATAAGGAACTCAGGATTTTATGACCTTAACACTAAATAATTCTTGGTATTACTTTGTCCTAGTACATTTATTCTAGTAATTAAGCTCTCATTTATTTTGACCTCTTTAATCAAGTCACTTCTTATATCTCTCACAATTGAATCCTTTTGTGAATGAATCAGCTTTATTTCTTACCCATTATCCTAGTCCTCCTAGTCTAAAATGCTTTTTTACATAGGTTTTATCTTTTGTGGTTCCTAATGGGTAGAACTATACAACTTGCAGTTAAGCTTCCTTGGTGCAACGATCTAATCATCTGCATGAACTTCCTATTACCTTCTATCAGACCACTTCCTCTCACTCCATGTCATACTTTGCCCATTGAAAGGGACTTCTGCCATTTGTAGGCTGCTAAGTTTTTCTGGATTATCTACCCCTTCTTTTCATTTAGAATTTCCCTGATTGGCATCTCTACTTCAGAGGTCTATCTAATCTCTGGGTCTTTGCATTATGATTCTCCATAGTGTAACTCACCCTTAATCTGAGTCTGCTTTTATAGTAGCCAACTAGAATGTAAAGATTAGCTAGTTCTGGAAACTTAGTGGACCAAACGAGCCTGATGAATACAACTCATATTGTGTTCAGGTTTAGAAAAGCACATTCAATTCAAACTTGTATGCTTTTATATAAGGTAGATAGAAAAATTATAAAAGTAAGTAAAAGCTCCTCAGGGTTTGTTTTTTGTTTTGTTTTTTAGTAGTTCTTGGAGAAATTTAAATCCAGAGAGAGAAGAAAAGGATAAAATCATCTGTTAATTCATGCCAAGTTATTACATTTTAAGTTATTAACTATAAGTATAGTTTGTCTCCAGCACTAGTCATGGTTTATGACTTCCCTAATTTTTTTTTTTTTTTTTTGAGACGGAGTCTCAAGCTATCCCCTTGGGTAGAATGCCATGGCATCACAGCTCATAGCAACCTCCAACTCCTGGGCTCAAGTGAGTCTCCTGCCTCTGCCTCCCAAGTAGCTGGGACCACAGATGCCTGCCACAACGCCCGGCCATTTTTTGGTTGCAGCCATCATTGTTGTTTGGCGCCCGGGCTGGGGATTCGAACCCGCCACCTTAGGTGTACGTGGCTGGTGCCTTAGCCGATTGAGCCACAGGTGCCAAGCCGACTTCCCTAAATTATGGAAAACATGAGATGATTCATTGACATTTCAAATAGGTAAAGGTAAGCTTCTTTAGTAAAACTCTACACGTGAGAGTCCTTTTCTCAATGAATGGCACATAACACAAAGGAGATCTTTCATTTAAAGAACAAAACACAGCTAATTTACCTTACTTAGAATATCACAAATAGATCCTTTTCTTAGTTCATTAAGTATACGTTTTGCTGCCTTATAGCTCAACATCTAAATAAACCAAAATGTTTAGGCTAGGTAAAGTTATTTTGGTTATAACCTGTATTTAATAACAGTTGATTCCTTTCTTAAAGGGAAACTTATATTTCTGATTTCTTATTTTCCTTTCTTAGAAAAGGAATACTATGACTTGAATGTTTGCTCCCTCCAAAACTCATGTTGGAATCTTATCCCCAATGTTGTAGTATTGAGAGATGGAGCCTTTAATAAGTGATTGGGTCATGAGGGCTCTGATGCATGAATGGATTAAATCATTTTTGGATTAATGGGTTATCATGAAAATGGGACTGGTAGCTTTATAAAGGGAAGAGAAACCTGATCTAGCATTCTCAGTCCCCTCACCATATGATGCCCTCTGTGGCTTTGGAATCTGCAGAGCCTCCACTAGCAAGAAGTCCCTTACCAGATGCAATCCCTCAACCTTGGACTTAGCTTTCATAGAAGAAATTCTTAAACTTTATAAGTTGCTCAGTTTCAGGTATTTTGTAATAAACAACAGCAGAATAAGACAGGGCTAATTTTGTTTCTGATAATATTAAGTTAGCCTAAAGCTGTCTCCACACATATTTTGAGTTTGTCCTTAAGCTTTCTCCATACATAGTGACTGTAACCTAATTGGTTATATAAACAGACTATAATCTACTCTTATAGCAAATAGCCAGGTCTCAGCCAATCACAGCAGTCATACTTCAGTCACTAGCAGATGGTCAACTGTTCAAACAAGGCAAATGCCCGGCTGTAACCAATCTGTTTTCTGTCTTGTCATTTTTATTTTTCTGTACATAAATCATCTCTGACTATGAGACAGTGCTGGAGTTGGTCTTTACTATTCTGGTACAGAAGGCTGTGTGATTGTTGAATCATTCCTTGTTCAATTAATCTCTCTTAAATTTAATTTGTCTGTAGTTTTTCTTTTGCTATTTCCATACAGGTAAAACTGAACTGTGATTGAAGTATATTCCCAAGTAGCTATGACACTTCTTATATTTAACGAAGTTCACCCTGATGTAGCACTTAAGATTACATGGTATACATAACCCATATGTATTCTAAATGGTGCAATAGTTTTCCAAGTTCAGAATTTTATCTGTTTAATAAGTAGATAAAGTATAATTCATATGATTCTATTTGACTTCATTAGAGATTGTATTTGTTGCTTATGTCATTTTTAAGGTATCATTTGGTTAAGAGTCTTATATTCTCTGTCAGCTCGTAATTATAAATTTTATAAATTGTCATCTGTTCTCTGTATTTGGTTTCAAAGTGTGGCTTTTGATTAATAATTCATAAAAGACTATTTAAAATATGTAAGAAGACCCTAAGTATATTTGGATGAAAGGATTTTATTACCCCCCAAAAAACTAATCTCATGTTATCTAATACACTTTCTTCAGTGCTGCCAGAGTGATCCTCCTAACAAAGAAATCCAGTCGTATCATTGATTTAGTTGTCTTTTGTCTGTGTTATTAAGTATTCCTTCTTTGATATTAAAAAAAAACTCTGTAATTTTACCCCTACCTTCTATTGTAGCCTTATTTTCTGTCATTCTTTCTGTCTTTTTCTAGCGAGATCATTGTGTTTGTCTTTAACACTCCCTGCTTTCTTTGAAAACCTAAGACTAGTTATGGAAAAATAATATTTAAAAGATAGCTTTATGTGTTAGGATAGCCAACTGAAAGTATATTTCCTACTCCATTCTATAAATTTTGCACAGACAAAAGTTTTAACATTTAGGGTAAAGTTATAGAAAAACCCTCTGAAAAGAAAAATATAAAAGTAATGAGTTAATATAATATGAGTTCATGGCCAGTGATCTATAATAGAAGTCAATTACTAGGGATGATTGTTAAAATTTTGGTAATTGTAATCAGGAACATAAGTTTTAGCTGCAGAATATATAGCAGAGAGAGAGGCAAGGGCTAAAGTTTTGAGAATGCCTACCATTAAATTAGGGGGAAAAAAGATCATATTGTATAAATTAAGAGTTTCTGGCTATCAATAGTTAAGACTACTTTAACTAAAAAACAAAACACAGTGTATTAGAAAGATTTCAAATGCCTCTTAATCAGTGTTAAGGCTGAAGGCTCTAGATCAGACAAAGGATGCAGCATAGCAAAGCTTTTGCCACAAAAATAGTCTCCTTTAGCTAATGCCACAGGGCAATTGCCAGTGAATACTCTAAGCCATTGGCATTGACTTGTCTGCCACTCAAAACTCTAGTTATGCCTATAGACTCATAATAAATGTTGGAGCGAAATATCTAATCTCTGAGAGAAAAAGTGGATTATTTAATAAAGGATACTGAGACTACTGGGTAGTCATCTACATTTAAAAACATTTTTTTAAACTGAAGTGGATGAGTGAATTCCTACTCAATTCTATAAATTTCGCACAGACAAAAGTTTTAACATTTAGGATAAAGTTATAGAAATGTAAGAAAAACAATGAATATTTAAAATTATATACTCTTATGTGAAAGATGTTCATATATGATGCAAAGCCCTAATATCATAACCAGAAAGGATGATCAGTTTGAGTGAAGTTAAAAAAAAAAAATAAAAAGAAAAAATCTAAAATTTGAAATAAAATGAATCAAATGAACCTCAAAGTTTATGTTTAATGGCATAATCACACAGAAGCGAATCATTCCAAGTGACTGAAAAACATGCAGTTAGATCCTTAGTGACACATACTCTACAGAAAAAAACAAACTGAAAAGGAAACTTTTAAAACTATAGTAATCATGTTATAGTAATATTAGTGTTATTCTGAAACTGTTAAATATGTACTAAGGGATTAAAAAAATAAGCAAATAAATAGTGTCTTAATTCTGTCATTCCTAGTCCCCTTGAAAACCATGCCTAGGAGGAAAGAAATACAAATAAGGAGTGAGGGAAGATGGCTGACTAGACACATCAGTTGCCAGATCTAGCCAGAGGGAAGGAAAGATAATGGGGAGGAGGGAAAAGGGAATAGCTCAGATGTAGTTAAGAGGAAAAGATAAAAGAACCTGCCAGAGATTTCATGAGAGGAAGTTGTGAAGCCGAAAAGGAAGAAAAAAGATGTCAGCAGAGATCAACCATGGAAAAGCTCCGAGCCTTGTGCAGGAGAGTTCCCATCAAAGAGAACAGGTGCCATGGAATCCTAGTAGCCTAGAGCTGAGAGGAGAGGAGTCAGATTAGGAAAAAAACAAATAAAAAGCAGCAAAAACCCTAGCAGCATGAAAAAAATTCTCATTTCACAACCCCAAGGGATCACAATGGAGCTATATTGGTGGACTCTAAGCACGAGGAAATTGCCAAAATGACAGAAATGGAATTTAGAATATGAATGGCAAATACAAGGAATGGAATTGAAGAGAGAGTTAAAATCAAACAAAAGGAAGCCAAAAAAGATAATTCAGGAAATCAGTGAAAAAAATTGCTGAAGAGATAGACAATATAAGTAAGGCTATAATAATAGAACTTAAAGAAATGAAAATCATTTAGGTAACACAGCAAAAAGCTTCAAAACACAGCAGAAAACTTCCATGGCAGAATAAACCAAGGAGAAAAACGAATCTCAGAACTTGAAGAAAGCCGTTTGAGCTAACTCAGTCATTCAAAGAGGCAAAGAAGAGAGGAAAAAGATTGAGCAATCACTGAGAGAGACTGTGGGACTAGGCAAAGCAAATTCATAGTATATGAATTATGTGTATCCCAAGGGACTAGATGAAAGAGCTAAAATATGGAAAATCTACTTGAGGGAATCACTGAGGAATACTTTTGTGGTATCACCAGAGATTCATGTATCCAGATAGAAGACCAAACACCAGGAAAATTCATAGCAAATAGGTCATCTCCAAGACACATAATAACCTGCCCAAAGTCAAAATGAAGGAGAAAATTCTGAAAGTAGCAAGACAAAAGCAACAATTACCTACAAAGGAAGACCTATCATGCTAACTGCAGAATTATTAGTGGAGACCTTATCAGCCAGAAAGGCCTGGGGCATCATCTTCAATCTTCTTAAACAGAACTGTGTATAACACACATTTTGGGGGCGGGACACAATTTATAAGAGGGACTTTACCTAATATTTGCAATCAATGTAACCTGGTTCTTCATACTCTCAATGAATCCCCAACAATATAAAAAAAAAGCACATGAACTTTATGGAAAAAAAAAAAAAAAGAACAGAATAACAACCAGGATAGAATTTTATATTCTGCAAAACTAAATTGAACAACTGAAGTTAAGTCTTTTATAGACAAGCAAACAGTCAGGAATTTATCATGGTTAGACCTGACCTACAGGGAATACTCAGAACTACATTGTATATGAATCAGAGTAATGGATATCTACCAGTGTAAAATCACTCAAAATCCTAAAACTCACAACTGTTATGAAACAATAGCACAAGAAAGTAAATAAAACAATAAGGTGCCAACATGATGAACAGATCAACATCCCAAATACCAATTTTATCACTCAATGTTAATGGTCTGAATGCTCCAGTCAAAGATATAGGTTGACTTAATGTATGAAAAAAAGAATCCAAGTGTCTGATATTTCTAGGAAATACCTCACAAGGGCATGTAGAGACTCAGTATGAAAGGATAGAAAAAATATTTCATGCAAATGGAAATCAAAAGGGAGCAGGAGTAGCCATTCTCTATCAGATAAAATTAAATCAACAAAGCTAAAGAAAGACAAATGTGGTCATTATATAATGGTAAAGGGAGCAGTTTAGTAAAAAGACATATAACAATACCCAAAATATATGCACCTAACCCAGGAGCTCCCACATACATAAAAGAAATTTTACTAGAGCTGAGAAAAGAAATAGCTTCATAATTGCCAGAGACTTCAAAACCCTACTATCAGAGCTGGGAAAATCATTGAAGCAGACAATAAATAAACAACACTGAACTTACACTGGACTCTAAATAAAATGTACATGATATTTAGAAAACATTCTACCCAAAACTATTGAATATATATTCTTCTCATCAGCACAGGGGACATTCTCCAAGATTGATCATATCTTAGGACATAGAACAGATTTCAACAAATTAAAAAAAGTAGAAATCACACCATGTATCTCCTCAGAAAACAGTGGAATCAGACTAGAAATCAATCATAAGAGCAACACTCAAATCTACATTAACTCAAAGAAATTAAAAAAGCTGCTGAATGATTGTTGGATCAAAAATGAAATCAGGATGGAAAGCAAAAGATCTCTAATTGGAAAACAAAGAGGACACAAGTTATTGCAATCTGTAGGATATAGAAAAATCATTCCTCAGGAGAAAATTCATATCTTTCAGTGCCTACATCAAAAAGACAAAAAAAGAAGACAGAAAGATAACAAACTGACAAACTATATGTCACATCTGAAGGGACTATGAAAGGAAGAGCAAACTAAACTCACAGCCCCCAGAAGAAAAGAAATAACAAAGGTCGAAGCAAACTAAGTGAAATGGAAAACAAACAAACAAAAAATACTAATACAAAGATCAATGAAACAAAAAGTTGGTTATTTGGAGAAATAAAATCAACAGACCTCTTGATAAATTAACCAGGAATAGAAGAGAAAGGACCCAGATAAGCTTAATAAAAAATGAAATATTACAATTGATAAAACAGAAACACAAACATCTCTGATTATTATGTAAATCTGCATGCACATAAATTAGAAAACATAGAGGAAATGGACACATTCCTGACACATACAACACACAACCTTCCAAGACTCTTATCAGGAAGAAAAAGAACAACTAAACAGACTAATAATGAGCAGTGAGATTGATGCAGTAGTAAAGTCTTCTGACAACAAAAAGCAACCAGGTAGATTCACAACTGCCATGCCTACAAAGATGAGTAGTACCCATAATACCCATAATACAGAAATTATTCCATAGCATCAAGAAGGATGGACTACTACCCTACTCATTCTACAAAGCCAGTATCCTGGTGGTTTTTTGAGTTTCTTGAGATACAGCACAATGGTTTCCTGATTCATCCAAATTGCTGCATTAATTCATCCCTTTTATGGCTGAGTATTCTATAGTAACATACCACATTTTGTTAATCTAGTCATGAATTGATGGTCACTTGGTTTAATTCCACATCTTTGCAATTATGAATTGTGCTGCAATAAACATCCAATTGCAGGCTATAATATTTTGGAATTAAGGGGCACCAAATGCACAGAGGGAAGTAAAAGTCTTTGGAAATCAAGCAGGGGAGAGGGGTTTTATGAGGAGGGTCAAAAACCTACTGAACGGGTACAGTGAACACTATTCTCATGTATAGCCATGACTCAATCATTGCAAAAGCTATCCATGTGACAAAAACATTTATATACCTTCAATATTTTGAAATTAAAAAAATAATATTATTGACCAAGCATTGTCACATATGCCTGTAATCATAGTACTCTGGGAGGCCTCGGCGGGTGGATTGCCTGAGCTCAGAAGTTCAAGATCTAAGCAAGAGTGAGACCCTGCCTCTAAAAATAGCTGGGTATAGTGGTGGGCACTTGTAGTCCCAGCTACTTGAGAGACTGAGGCAACAAGATCACCTGAGCCCAAGAGTTTGAGGTTGCTGTGAGCTGTAACCCCATAGCACTTTACTAAGGGTAACAAAGTGAGACTCTATCTCAAAATTAAAAAAAAAATTAAAATAATATTAAAATTAATGCTTTGGTAATAAGGGTAGGTTATGGGTAAAATCTAAATTTTATTCTAAATAAAATAATAAAATAAAATAAAAAATTTAAAAACAAAGGAAATACAAACATAAGGTAGAGGTGTTAAATTATTAATGAAACCCTGTAGTATTCAATTTGAATTAGATATAATGGTATAATTCATGATGAATTTTCTTTTTAAAAAAAAAAAAATACTTAGCTCTGTCAAACAAAAAAGCCCTGAAACAAATAGCAATCCAATAGGAATAAGCATTTTTAGTACTAAGACTGTGATCTTGAAATGACATTCTTTACCAAAAAACCCTGGAATTTTTAAAGAAAGGATTGATTCCACATCTGGACAAGGCAGATAACAAGGACACACACACACAGAAAATACTCTGGACGAATACACAGAAAAACTGGTAATGATATTGTTTGTGGGGATGGGAATTGAATGACTGACATGGTAAGTAGTACATTTTTATAATATGCTCCTTTGCTTTTTTTAGTATTACGCCTTCTTTGTCTTCAGAATGGTAAAATTATTTAAACGGGATATTTTTATTTATTGTGATAGTTCATGCCCCAAAAAGCATTTAGTCAGGGATGGGGTTGGCAAGATTTACCCATATAATGTGATAGCAAAACATTGTAATGGCATATGTATATTTTAAAGTATAGTTGTTAACTTCTGCATTGAATCCACAGACATAACCATTGCCTTCTAATACGTTATCATTTGAGTAATGCAAGAAAAAAGTGAAGTTGAGCATATACTGAAACATTCAAATAATTGATGAGGAGACTTGGGGAATCAAATGATACATAATTAAAATTTATTTTGCCAAATCATCAGGTAGTATTTTATTTTTTTAATTATTTTTTATTAAATCATAACTTTGTACATTGATGCATTTATGGGGTTCAGGGTACTGCTTTGATATACCATGTGAAATGTTTACATTGAACCAAGTAACACATAGTATT
This sequence comes from Galagoides demidoff, assembly GCA_963574575.1. Lineage (NCBI taxonomy): Eukaryota > Metazoa > Chordata > Mammalia > Primates > Galagidae > Galagoides > Galagoides demidoff. Next base: position 18,302 of record CAUYQV010168706.1, read on the forward strand.
TTAGAAATATAAAAGCAAGGTCCTATTTCTGAAGTTAGGAAATAGACTTATTTATTTAACCATTCATAGATTTAGTAAATATTTACTGTTTTTGGACACTGGAAATATTGATGAGAAGATAGATATGATTATTGAATTAATCCATCTTATGGTCCCCAATGGCAAAAGGAGACAAATAAATGGATGATACCATTTAGAAATAATGGTAGTTCTGTAAATAAATAAGGAGCTTATGGAGAATATCAGTAGTAGTTGGACAAACTTACTAGAATAGATAGATTAGTTAAAGAATACTTAGCTGTAATACTTAAGCAGAGATTGAAGGATGAAAAGGTGTAGCTTTTTTAAAAATCTGGAATAAGGCTTGGTGCCTGTAGCTCAGTGAGTAGGGTGCCAGCGACATATACCAAAGCTGGCAGGTTGTAGCTCAACCTAGGCCTGCCAAGCAACAATGACAACTGCAACCAAAAAATAGCAGGCTATTGTGGCAGGTGCCTGTAGTCCCAGCTACTTGGGAGACTGAGTCAAGAGAATCCCTTAAGCCCAAAGAGTTTGAGGTTCTGTGAGCTGTGACGCCACAGCACTCTACTGAGGGCAATGTAATGAGACTCTGTCTCCAAAAAAAAAAAAATCTGGAAGGAAGCATGGAAGACAAGGAAACAGCCTCAAGGAGAAAAAAAATCTTGGGTTTTTGAAGAATTTTTTAAAAGATCATTCAATCTGTATTAGTTGATAAAGTCTTAAATTTGTATATGAAGCATCTGGTCATTGTATTGTTGCCTTTCATTAAAATGAGGAAATACAGGGTTTGAAAATAAGTTTAGAAAGGAAAATCAAAATTGCTATATCAAGTATTTTAATTTGAGATATCTGTGAGACATCAGATTTGAGTTATTGAATATATTTCAGATCTTTAGATATAAACTTGGAAATTATTAGCAAAAAAATGATGGGATCATGTATAGGGAAAAGTAAAAAAAGGACTTTACAATACAATAGCCATTAGGGTCATATGGTTATTTTATTAAAATTGTATAAAATATGTCTTTTCAGTCACCCTGTATTTCAACTGCTCAGTAGCTACATGTGACTAGTGGCAATCATGTTGAACAACACACAAAACAATTCCTTTTCTATAGAAAATTCAGCAATGGTTCAGAAAGCACTTGTCTGGAGAGTATTAGATCCTGTTCAGGTTCTTCTCTGTGTCCTTTTGTCTTCAGAGATAAGGACATTCCATTCTTCCAGGTAGAGGCAGAACATCTCTGTAATAAGAGTCTTATGATCTATTTCAGAGGAAGATCAGAAAAAAATTTTATGCCTGTTTTAGGGGAGAAAGGTCAGGATGACTTTTGCTATTTCTTCCAATGTCAAAGTGCCATATTTGGGGGATGGCATGCTCTAAACCTCATCAGAGATAAAGTCAGAGCACTGAAAAGTATCCATTAGGTTTGCTAACATGCAGTTTACTGGTGACCTAACAAGAGGAATTTTGTTGGAAGGTAGAGGCAGAGAATAGATTTTACTCTGGGATTAAGAGTAAATAGAAGGTGGAGAAGTGGAAATAGTATTTGGCAAGTGTTTAGAAAAGTTTGGTTATCAAGGGAAGCAAAAATGGATTATCTGAAGCACTTTAAAAAATTATATATATATTTACACACACACGTGCAAATGTTACTATATTGTAAGCTCCTTTAAAGTGTTAACTTTAGTGTCTGATTAATTTGTCTATTTATCTTTTTGCATTTATATAGTTAACATTAATACATGTCAGACTTCTACCTATCTGAGAAAATAGTTTGTAATATTTTATATTACTGTTTTTGGATTGAGATTCTAATTCCCCAAATTTATATATTTACTTACAGAGAACTGCTTTGCCTTTTGATAATGTTGAGGTGGCAAGTGATAATGTACTGGACTGGACTACCTTCCACAAAAATATATTATCTCTTATATTTATTTTTCAACTGAGACACTTTTAAACTCTTAAAGTACAAAGGGATTTTGAAGTAGAGGAAAATGGCCATTCTTTTTTTTTTTTTAGGAAAATAGATTTTGGTGTGCTGACCATTTTTTTGAGAAAGAATCACACTTCGTCGCCCTCTGTAGAGTGATGTGATGTCACAGCTAACAGCAACCTCTAGCTCTTGGGCTTAGGTGATTCTCTTGCCTCAGTCCCGGGTAGCTGGGACTACAGGTGCCCACCACAATGCCCAGCTATTTTTTGTTGCAGTTTGGCCAGGGTTGTGTTCGAACCTGCCACCATTGGTATATGGAGCTGGCGCCCTACTCACTGAGCCACAGGCACTGCCCATGCTGACCTGTCTTTTAGTAGTGCTCTAAGTAAAGGTAAAGCCCTAGTCCTAAAAGAAAATACATTACTATATAAACAGATTCTTTGGTGTGTATAAGCATATTTGATAAAAATTGGAATAAAAAAATGACTAATTTGTAACAACTATTATGTATGTTTTAAGCTGCAAAGTTTTGAATATCTAGTAAAGAGAAAATGTAACTCTTCCTCCTTTTTCTATGTATTACACAATTTTAGAATTTGTGTGGCAAGGAAATCTTTGCTCTTGAAACATTTTAGCTGATTCTGTGCATTGTATCTGTGATATTATCACTGTATAGTGTATTTTTCTCTTTTTGCATAAATTTATGTGCTTTAACATGAAAGGCAGATGTGGAAATAATATATACCTAAAATATGATACATAATCTACTTTATAAATCATTCCATTGTAGAAATAAAATTTGAATAACCTCAGTGTATTTATAATTCATAACCAAATGTAAGGAAAATGGAACAAAAATCGCTTTCTACTAAATTGATGTAATAGCATTTCATCCTCCTTCATTTGAGAAAGTTATTTTTTAAATTTCAGATTAATTTGAGGGAACATATAATAAAGTTACATAGTCTGCTTTCATAAAGTTAAAACCTGAGTTGCAGTTGTGTCCTTCACCCAGGAAGTGTGCCATATACCCATGCAGTATATCTATTGGATTGGAACATCTTGACCCCTTTGCCTCCTCTTCCCTACTTGAATTTGAGTTTTTCTTTAACATGAATATATACTTAGTTGTTAATCTGCTAATTTCAGTTTAGTACTGAATACATGTGATGCTTATTTTTTCATTCTTGTGATATACACTTATTTCACTTAGGAGAATGTTCTCCAGAGCCATCCAGATTGCTACAAAAGATAAAAAATCTGCATCTTTTTATGGCTGAATCCATGGTATACATATACCATGATTTATTAATCCATTCATTTGTTGGAGGGCACTTGTTGTTTCCACATCTTTGCAATTGTGAATTGTGTTGCCATAAACATTCTAGCACAAATGTCTTTATGGTAAAATGATTTTTCCTTTTGGGTAAATACCTACTAATGGGATTGCAGGACCAAACAGGAGGTCTACTTTTAGTTCTTTGAAAAATGCTTCTTTCCAGAAAGGCTGTACTAGTTTATAGTCCCATCAATAGAACCAGTGTTCCCTTCTGTCCACACCCATGCCAGTGTCTGTTGCTTTGGAGCTTTGTGATGGCCCTTCTCACTGGGGTTGGGTACTAATCTCAAAGTGATTTTGATTTGCATTTCTCTGATGATTAGGGACAATGAGAATTTTTTCATGAGTTTGTTGGCCATTTGTCTGTCCTTAGGAGAAAAGTTTCTGTTCTTGTCTCTTGCTCAGTTTGCTCTTTTCTTGTTGATTTGCTTGCGTTCTTTGTAGATTCTGGCTATTAGTCCCTTAGTCAGATTTGTAGCAGGCAAATATCTTCTCTTATTCTGAATGTTGTCTCTTTGCTTTAATGATTATGCCCTTATCTGTGCAACAACTTTTTAACTTGATCATATCTAATTTAGCTGTGATTGCCAGTGGGGTCTTTTTCATAAATTCTTTGCCTAGGCTGGTAAGAGTAAGAGTTCTTCTCACATTTTTTTCTGGAGTGTTTAGTTTCATGTCTTAGATTTAAATCTTTTATCCATCCTTGTTGCAGTTTGGCCAGAGTTGGGTTCGAACCTGCCACCATTGGCGTATGGAGCTGGCGCCCTACTCACTGAGCTATTCATCCACTGTGAGTTATTTCTGTAAGTGGTGACAACTGTAGGTCTAATTTCAGTCTTTTACATGTGTGTAACCAGTTTTCCCACCATTTATTGAATAGGGATTCTTTTCCCTAGTGTATGCTTTTGTTTGTTTTACCAAAGATGAGGTGGTGATTTGGAACTGGTTTCATGTCTAGATTCTCTGTTCTGTTCCATATATCTATGTCTTTATTTTTATGCCACTACAGTGCTGTTTTCATTACTACAGAATTGTTGTATAACCTAGAGTCTGGTAAAGTGATGCCTCCACCTCCAGATTTGTTCTTATTTCATAGAATTGCCTTGTCTATCTGGGAATTTTCCAGTTGCATACAAAACATAGAACTGTTTTCAAGATCTTCAAGGTATGTAATTAGTATTTTAGTGGGGAATGCATTAAATCTGTAGATTGTTGTGGGTAGTATAGACATTTTAACAATGTTGATTTCTTCTCAGCCTTGAGCACGGTATGGTCTCCCACCTGTCAACATCCTCTTCTATTTCTTTTCTCAGCATAGTCCTTCTTGTGGAGATTCTTGACTTCCTTTGTTAAGTAAATTCCAAGGTATTTCATTTTCTTTGGTGGTATTATGAAGGGCCTTGTATCTTTGATTTGATTTTCAGTTTGCTTGTTCTTGGTGTACATGAAGGCTACTGATTTGTGAACATTGGTTTTCTATCCCTAGACATTGTTGTAGTTCTTGATCATGTCTAGGAGTCTCCTGGTTGAGTCCTTGGGATTTTCTAAATGTATTGTCGGCAAAGAGCAATAGTATGACATCCTCTTTACCCATTTAAAAAACTTTTATATCCTTCTCTTGTCTGATTGCATTGGCTGTGACTTCCAGTGCTGTGTTGAATAGTAGTGGCAATAGTAGGCATCCTTGTCTGATTCTAGTTCTAAGCGGAAATGCTTTCAGTTTTTCTCCATTCAGTATGATGTTGGGTGTGGGTATGTTGTAGATGTCTTTAGTCAGCTTACAAAATGTCTCATCTATACAAGTTTTCTTCAGTATTCTTATCAAAAAAAAGCATGCCAAATTTTTTCAAATGCTTTTTCAGCATCTATTGAGAGGATCATGTGGTCTTTGTGTTTACTTCGGTTTATGTAGTGAATTACATTTACGAATTTGTGTATGTTGAACCAGCTTTTCATTCTGGGATAAAACTGACCTGATTGTGATGTCTTATGGTTTTGATGGGCAGCTCAATAATATTTGCTAGGATTTTATTGAGTATTTTTGCATCCATATTCTTTAATAATATTGGTCTGTAGTTTGGGGGGGGGTGAAGCTGTTGTTGATTCCTTTCCTAGTTTTGATATCAGGGTACTATTTGCATTATAGAAGGAGTTGGGGAGGGTTCCTTCCTTGTCAAATGATTTGGAAAAGATTCTGCAATATATGTACAAATTCTTAGAAGGTTTAGTAGAATTCTGTTTTGAAGCAGTCTGGTCCTAGACTTTTTTTTGTTGGAAGCTTTTTTATTGTTGTTTCAATTTTGATGCTTAATATTAGTCTATTCAAGAGTCCTATTTCTTCCTGTTTGAGTCTAAGGAGGAAACAGTGTGTTTCCAGGAATAGGTTCATTTTCTCTGCATTTTCAAATTTCTGGGTATAATCTTTTGTAGTATTTATGATGATCTTATGTATCTCTTGGCATCTGTTATTTCCCCTTTTTTATTTCTGAATGATCTTATTTGAGATCTTTTCTGTTTTTAGTTATTCTGGCCACAGTTTATCAGTTTTATTTATCTTTTTAAAGAACCAAGTTTTTGGAAGAAGTCCAAATGCCCATCGATCCACAAATGGATCAATAAATTGTGGTACATGTACACCGTGGAATACTATGCAGCCCTAAAGAAAGATGGAGACTTTACCTCCTTCATGTTTATATGGATGGAATTAGAAAATGTTCTTCTTAGCAAAGTATGTCAAGAATGGAAGA
>CAUYQV010168708.1:0-18369 GCA_963574575.1 Galagoides demidoff
TGTTGTTGAGACGGAGCCTCAAACTATCCCCCTGGGTAGAGTGCCATGGCATCACAGCTCATAGCAACCTCCAACTCCTGGGCTCAAGCGAATCTCCTGCCTCCGCCTCCCAAGTAGCTGAGACCACAGGCGCCTGCCACACCGCCCAGCCATTTTTTGGTTGCAGCCATCATTGTTGTTTGGCAGGCCCGGGCTGGGGATTTGAACCCGCCACCTTAGGTGTACGTGGCTGGCGCCTTAGCCGATTGAGCCACAGGTGCCGAGCCCAGGTTCATTTTCTTCAAGCTTAGCCACTCCCAGCAAATATAAGTTCTCCTCCCATCCTAATAGCAATCCCAGGAAAGTCTTTGATTTTCCTACATTGGCCCCATATGGATGAACTACTTTCCCAGAAAGGTGGTCTAGTGAACCAAATAGTGACCCCACCAAAGATGTCCATGTTCTAATCTCTGTAACTTGTGAATTTGTTCGTTTACCTGGCAAAATAGACTTCATAGATGTGATTAAGGACTTTGAAATGGGGAAATTATCCTGTGTTATTTGAATGGACCCAACATAATCAGGAGGCATTATAAGAGGGCTGGAAAAGTCAGAGAAGAGAAGGCAACGTGATGATGAAAGCAGAGATAATGAATGTGACTTTGAAGACAGAAGAAGGAGCCCTAAGCTGGAGACTGCAAAGAGCTTATAGAAGCTGGAGAGGCCACGGAAACAGATCCCCATAGTGTCCAGAAGGGACAACCCTGCTAATACCTGGGGTGTAGTCCAGTGAAGCTGGTTTTAGACTCTGGCCTGTAGAACTATAAAAGAGTAAGTTTTTGTTTTCTTAAGCCACCACATTTGTGGGGATTTGTTACAGCAGGATAGAAACTTATCAAGAGGGTTTCTTGACTTGGCTCAGTTTAGTTTACCTTTAAGCTTTGATCTATATAGTCAAGGAAGCAGGTAGGAGTTTGCCAGGGATGGTGGGAGGGGAGCACATGGGATGGTACAGCCAAGATCACATAAATTTAGGCCACATAAAATTCCTCCAACGTGAATTCCTTTGTAATAAGAGGAAGTGGATAGGAAAGGAGACTCAATACATTAAGTTATTTATTAACTCCACAAACAATAATTACTGGGGTCTAATACTACTCAAAGGTAAAATGCTAAAACTCAAGTAGAAGAAAAGTAAACAAAGCAAAGGCATTAGGACTTCCAAGGGAGCCTGAACAATCAGGAGTCACAGAAGCAACAGCAAAGGTTTTCCTGCTCCAACATCATGAAAGACAGAGAATTATGAGGGATTAGCACATGCCTTAGAATCACTAAGATCAAAACTCAAATCTACCACTAAGAGCTGACACTTTGATCTTGGTGTTTGAAAGTAAAGTGAGAAGGCTGGCACTTCATAAACTCTTTCACAAAGAATCTCTAACTGATATAGAACAGAAAAATGAATGAGTGCTTACACTGAGGTTCTGGAAGACTAACAAGGGATCCTATGCAAGTGATAATTGCCTTGAATATTACTTCTGTTATTTAAAATTCAGATTATTGCCAAAATGTAGAAACAACCTAAATGCCCACCAACCTTGGAATGGATTAGCAAGCTATGATATATATATATATATACAAACATACACACACATCATGGAATACTATTCAGCCATTAAAAAGATGGCGACTTTACATCTTTTGCATTAACCTGGATCAAGCTGAAACACATTCTTCTTAGTAAAGAATCACAAGAATGGAGAAGCAAGACTCCAGTGTACTCAATCCTAGTATGATGAACTAATACAAGGTGTGGGGGTGGGGGAATGAGGGAGCCGTGAGAGGGGAGGAGAGAGGGAGATGGAAGCATCACAGCATATGGCACACCTTTGGGGGCAGGACACAGTTACAAAAGGAACTTTACTTAACAAATGCAATCAGTGTAACCTAAGTCTTCATACCTTCAATGAACCCCAAACAATAAAACGAAAAGGATTCACTCAAACAAACAAATAAATAAATAAAATTCAGATCACAAAAACATAAAATCACAAAAGTCCTGGAGTTTATTTTCTCTTCTCAAATATTTGTGTTACCTGATGCTCCAGAAAGGTTTACCATTTTGGTTCTAGCTTCCAATACTCTAAGATGTCTATGATTTGTGTGGCATGTATGCCCAGAGCTCCTGTAGACCTCTAAGTCTAAGACATCCCCAAAGTTCTTCTGTTCCTGTTGTCACCCACCTGACACATGAGCTAAGAGGAAGCATCGTCAGCAACAGTGAGAGCTTAACTGTCGTGGTGATGATGAGGCAGCTGCCAAGTTCCCTTCAGAAGACACTTCAGGGCCTCACAAAAGGAGGGTTGATGTTTCGGCGGTTTTAAACTATGACTGCAAATCCTTTGAAACTGTTCATTCTCATCAGTTGTAGTGTTTATAGTACTGTAGGATAACTATAGTTAACAATAATATATAGTTTCAAATAGCCTGAGGGAGGATGTTGAATTCTCCAAACACAAAGACAAATGATAGAGATGAAAGACGTGTTAATTACCCTGATCTAATCACTATATATTGTAGGTATCAAAGCATAACCCCTCCAATATGTACAATAATGTACTGATTTAAAAAATAAAATAAAAATAAATAGATACTATGCTCTCTTCTATGCTGACTTTGCATGAAACCATGAAACTTCTGAGGTTAAAGTAGAAGAGGGAATATGGCTTCCACCCAGCTCTCTCCTTCTCGGGATGTTTGCCCCTGGTACCCAGCCTCCACTGCAGCAGGAAACTGAAGCCACAGGAAGAGGTAGCCTGTAAGTGCTCCAGCCAACATGAATGAGGAAGCCTTTAGTCACGGTCTCTGGTGAGGAAGCCTTTGAGACAGCTCCAGACTCAGTCACTGTCTTAATTGTAACCACAGGAGCCCCTGAGCAAGAACAGCCTAACTCAGTCCAATCAGCTCATAGACACAGGATGGTTAATTATAAATTACCATCGTTGTTTTAAACCACTAAGTGTAGGCAGTAAGAGATATTCAAAACAATGGTGGTATATGTAGGCCTGAACCCCTGGGTAGGGGAAAGGATGGACTGTGTAGTTCAGAGAGCACCATCCTCACACGTCTGGGGCCCAGACTCCACCCCGATTTCACTTTCCATGTGGGATTACAACGTGTCCATTTACTTTTCCATCCCCATCAGGAAGATGGCAGATGCTTCATAAACACACATGGAAAAGGGAGGGAAAGGATGGCACAGGCTGGGAACTGCCCCGCAGATGGTGAGCCCCATCCCGGGAGTGTACTAAAATCCTTCATGGGTTGGGTTGGTGAATGGCTTCACGGAGTGCAAAGCTGCCTGGAGGTGCTGGTGCTGCCACCAACTCTGTCAACTATCAGTGGAATGCCCCCAGGACCTCATCTTCCCAGGGCATTCACATTTCTCACACGGGGCACAGGAAACAACAAAATCAGCAGGAGATGATCTTCTAGATGTACCAATTGCACTTTAATCATCCATTTTGGACATTTTTACTGATGACCTGCTATATGTTGGGCACAAATGTCAAAAATCCAAAACACAATTTTACATACAAGGAAAGACAAATGTATAACAGAGAAGGAGGCAATGTGAGCATACATTTTAAAAGGAAAAAAGAAAGAGACATCAAAGAACATTCACCCTCACAGTGAATCACACCCCAGCACTCCTACCTCAGAATCTCAGAGCTAAGTGTTCACTCTTCTCAGCTGTTAGGAGTACAGAGTTCAAGAAAATTTCATTTAAAGCATGAACAAAAATGCTTATCATGTCTTTGTGCCATAGGTCAAGAGTTGGTAGCCTGTGGTCTACTCTGCCTAATTGCTGGTGTGTCTTATATGAACCACTGTGATTTGGGTTTTTATCACTTGAGTTGGTAGCCAATATTTAAGATTCAGGGTTTTCATTGACTAAACTGGATTTTTGACTTCCTCTATTTAAAAAGAAAAAAGAAAACTGGAAGAGCCAGCAACCTCGAGTCCATTTCCTAATGTGGCAGTATCAGCTGACATCGAGTTTCAGCTCCTGTTGCCAGATTGGATAAGACCTGGTCCCCACCGCTCTCCACTGCCCTCACTGCTCTCTGTCCACACCAACAAGCAGACCCCTGGCCTGGTTCTCCTGCTTCTATTAACTGCCTGACCCCACGAAGGATTGGAATCTATACCCCTCCTTGTTATAGATTGACACACACAATCATGGGGGTTCTTTGCTAGCATTTGATACCATCTTTTCCATCTTCAATGTCTCTAAAATTTTCAAGACACTAGTTTTAACAGTCAGATCTAGAAATTGGGGCTTATCTGCCCCAATCACAAATCAGACAATCATAGTCCTGGAATGAGCCCACTTCTCTGATCACAGGCATATGATTCTGAAGATGATCATATAATCATAGGAATAAGAAATAAGTCTAAATTTTCTGACTTACCCTCAAGGAAGGAATCAGACTGAAAGAATATATCTTCCCCAAATAGAGAGTCCCAGAAAAATCAGGAAAGCAGAGAATAGCAGGAGCTTAACCCAAGTTATTTTAGAGCATGCACTCTCCTTACGAGACACGGATTCTGACCCACAATAGGGAAAGGGGAAGAGCAGCTCCCAAACGTCTTTAAATTCTGGCAAGAACGAATAGGGTTGGCCTCCTCGCCGGGGCAAGCCGGGTTGAAGCCCAAGTTTCCACAGCACTGTGTGTGCGTGGCTGTCACTGTATCTACCTTGGGGACAATGAATGTTCACCATGAGTCATGGTTTTGTTTTCTGGGCTCAGCCGCCTGTGGTCTGGCAGGAATTGAGGTCTGGGATTTTGCAACAGCTGTTGATGTCACCTGGGAAGGCACTGAGCAGGCAATGGGATAATTTTTATCAGCTCATGAGCACAGGCTTTGCCTGCCAAAAGGCTGCATTTCTCAGCTAGAACAATAATATTCCTATCTGGAACCAATGTGGAGTCTTAACTGCCTTGTATGCCAGGGTCTAAATTCTCATTTTATGCTACATAGTCTTAAATTGCTCTCATGTCTCTAATTGCAATTTACGGGGTACTAACTCCTAAAGGGCACCGCTGTAACATCATTTCAGATGCTACCATACCTTGGAGAGGATCATCAGCAGATAGGTTGGAGATGGAGTCTCATTCTATCTCTTTAACTTCAAATGACTCTTTTAAAATGACTTTCTTACGGCTTAAGGAAACAGCCACACCACTCGCTGTTCAGGGCTTTCTGCATAATACTCAAACTTCTCTCTTTCAGCCAACTGTTCCAGGATCCTTTATGTCACCTTTTAGCCCTAGTCTTTCCAGAGCTCATTGTTAGCCCGTCCTGTAAGGACGTCTCTCTAACCTCTTGATCTTGCATTTGCCTTTCCCTGGGCCCTTTCCAGCTTCTCCGTGGAGAGAGGCACAATGTCCTTTGGACTCCAGCCATGGGAGAAAGACTAATGATGTGATGGCCACAGGCACTGCCTGTTCCCTACGAACAGCAAACAGCAGTGACGAAGGGATGCCACAGGGGGCTGCTCCCGTCTCTCTTGCTGTGGGAACCTGTATTAACATTTGTGATATAACACAACTAGCTAATTTCGTCAGCAGCTGTGACATAAAAACTTACCAAACACACTTATTTAGTACATCAAAGATCTGTGCCATAATCAAGTTCTGGAAGACAATTAAGGGAAAAGTCATAACAAGTCTGTCAGTATCACTAATTGAGGACTCATCAAAACTTTCATCGAAATGCCTTCAAAATAAGCAAGCTATGTTACCAGTCTGATGGTAACAAAGGGAAGTTTGAAGGCAAAAAGCAATTTCATAGATGCAAGGGCGAAGAGTGGAGTGAAAACTTTTATTTAGATCATTATCTAATAAGATTATCTGTCTGTTGTTTCCAGACTCAAATGCTCAAATAGCATTGACAGAAAATTCTAGATAAAATGTATTGCATCAAAATTGAGTGGTTCTCACTTTGACATTCAATGATCTAATTTTTATAGTGCTTCTTGATCTCCTCAAATTCAGACCTATTATCACAAAGTACTGACTCCAAAACTAATAATTCTTCTACTACATTTTTTTTTTTTTGGTTTGGTTCTATAGAGTTCTTAAGGCTTTTGGTCTTGAGTCCTGTATAAGATGACTATGATTCTAGGAGGCATCATGCCTTTTGTTATTATCAGTGGATATTTCAGAGAAAAAAATGAAACCTTAGGATGGATTTATTGTCAGAAGAAATAACAGGGAGATTCAAGAGGAGGTACGGAGGTACGGAGAGGCAAAGAGAGAGCAAGGAATGGAGTGTGTGTGTGTGTGTGTGTGTTTGTGTGTGTTGAAAGTTGGGGAAGTGGCAGGAAACGATTCTAAAATGGAAATGCCTCTTCTTCCCTCATTCAACTGCTTCACAGTTTTGCCAAAAGTTGGCCCTGCCTCTAAGATCTCTTGCAGCTAACTCACCTACCTCCCATTCTTCCATCCTATTCAACTTACGAGCTAAGAGGAATACCCACACTAGCTGCTCTGTGCATCAATCAGGGAAGAGGTGTTGAAAAGACAAACAGGGAAACTATAAGTTGCTGAATGCTACATAGGGACAAAAATAACAGTCTTGTTCCAAGGAGGGCCATGTTATCCAGATCAGGCCACAGGTAGCCTATTTCCAGGACACGCTTGGGAATCAGTCATGACTCCCAGAAAGGGAATGACTGCATACGATCCCATGAGAATCCAAGCATGCCTTCCTGATGAAATGGCGTGCCAGTGTGCCAGCAGATTAGGGCGTCGTTCTGGGACAAAGGGCAACATACGTGGGTTATTCCAAGAAGGCTAGAAACTCGTGACTACCCCTCCCCCAAATTGGTCCTGACAATTTAATCAGCATGGGGGCAATGAAGAAAAAGAACATGTTGTTAATACAATTTTCATTTTTCTTTAACAAAGCTGATCATTCTTTTCTATTTATCATAAGTTAACCTAACAAAAAGCAGAAGAAATATTTGCTTTTGATTATATGTATTGTTTTTTTTCCCCAGGATATGAATAAGGGTGAATATTGAAAAGAAGGAACCAGAAGACATAAACCAGGCCATATCCTGCCACTTAGAAGGAATTAGAATGCTTGGAGCAATATCATAGACATCTGTTGAACACCCATTCTTTTTGATCTACTGCAAACTAGTTTGCTCCAAATCATACATATGAATATGTTGTTCTCCAAAAAATGAAGGCTAATACCCTTATTTTATTTTTGCCATTTTTCTTAAAGAAATGTTCACTTTCACCAGACATACAAAATGATAGAGTATTTTTTAACTCTTGCCTATTCATTCTTCCTTAAAAAATTAAGATTCCTAAACTTTACTTTTGAGCTAATTTCTATAATAAACTAAAAGGATTATGGTTCACTGATTATTTTTCTCTCATTTGGAACATCTCATTCATTTTAATTAGTGTTTGGTATGAAAACATACACTTGTTTCATCTTGATTGTTTATTCTCATAAACTATAAAGAATAAAGTCTGTCTAAATAATAGTTATGTTCCACGAGATGTTTAAGCAAAGCAGAAAAATTTACAAAAAAATACTATATTGTGGCTAGGACGCTACGATGGCAATAAAATCAACTTTTATCGCCCTCAAAAGTAATGCTACCTTGACCAAACAGGGGCCACTGAGATGTCCATCCTCCTGAGAGGACCACAGCCTTTGGCTCTGCAAATTCCGATGCCATCTTTTTGACCAACCCCAAATGGAATGACATTGCTCAGACCATGGCCCAGAACCCGATGTCCCTAGAAAGGCAAATTGTTTGGAGAGAACTAACAAGGATTCTAATCCACATCAGGCAGAGCCACTGGGTTGGACACTGAGCGGTGTAGGGAGCTAATCAGAACTGATTCCAAGATGACTAAGGGAAGGTCCACAGCACCTCAGGGATTTGAATTCCGAAAAGAGCTACTTTATGGCGGTAACCAAAAACAAAGTGGACTTCTTGACACAAACTTACCCTTAATTAAAAAAATAGGAACTAGGAAGCGTTAGCTAAAGTTTAGGAATTGTTTTGAGTCAAATAGAGGAAGAAGTAAACTCAGTAAGCATGTGTTATTTGAAAACGCTGAGTCATAGGTGAAAGAAGGGTTTATTGTAAATTCATGGTTTGTGAATCCGTGATGTATCATTAAGGGAGCCTCGTATACTTTTTGTGGTTGATGTCAGCAAAATTAATTATATCCTTTCATAAAGCAGAGGTTTGTTTCTTAGAGCTACAAAAGGTCATCTAGTTCAATCTCCTAATTTTACAAAGGAAGAAAATAAGTCTCAGAGAGACTAAGCTCCTTGAATAAGATCATACAGCCAGTAAATGGCTCAATGACGTGGCAGACCAAGGCACTGATTTCTCAACACTAGTATTTCTCTCCAGGCCAGTATTTCACAAATTGTGTCCTGGAGTATATATCTTCCTCCGGGTGCTATTAAAAATACACACACACAAACACCAATATACACATCTGTATCTCTCTCTCTATCTATCAAGCTATTCCTTTCTTAGCAATTCACAATGCATATTATCATATTTAAAAATCTAAGTAATCTCTTAGTAAATAAATCTGTTTAATTTTCATAAAAGCCCAACTTGTTCCAAACTTACTTGACCACGAAGCCTTTTTTTTTGCCACACAATAGCCATGGAATTAAATCATGAAACTTCTGCATCAAAACTTCATTTATATTCATAATTATTCCATTTAACCCACTGGCTCATTTTTTCAGCCTAGTTAAGTCAAGCTAGAAATATAGGTGATATACACATAAAAGTAGATTCTCAAATAAGACCCTACATAGTAGCTTTCACTTAACCAACTCATCAAAGCAATGGTGAAATCCCAAGGGACCATCTATGCAGACATGCTCTATGGCACAGAGTCAATGGTTACGTCTATATTTTTATGTTTAGTGAAGACAGAGTTTCACTCTGTTACCCAGGCTGGAGTGCCTTTGTGTCATTTGGACAGATGTGATCCTCCTGCCTAAGCCTCCTGAATAGCTGGAACTACAGGCACCTGCCACAATACCTCCCTAATTTTTCTGTTTTTAACAGAGATGAGGTCTTCCTCTTGCTCAGGCTGGTCTTGAATTCCTGGGCTCACACAATCCACTTACCTTGGCCTCCCACAGTGCTAGGATTACTGGTGCGAGCCACTGGGCCAGCTGACTAATTTTATTTTCAAACACATATTAATAAATGACCTATCAGTATGTCCGAGTTCACCAGGCCAGCTGCACTTTGGAAAAAAAACTGCACTTTTCTTAACATGCCAATATTATGTCAGATACTTCAAGAACCAAGTTAATGGAAATAGTCTTACAAGTCACATTATTTTTAGAAGTAATGTTCTTACTTTGAATACTCATCAATGATTTTCTGAAAATAAAATTATCTATATAATACCTTAAAAACGGTGCTTTCACTACTCTAACGGGTTCCTCAGATACATTTAGAATAGGTTATCCATTCAGGCCCTATCAGAAGATGCTCACTAATATCCCCGGAGGAAAAAACAATAACAACCTCGCCTCTTCTTGTCTTGACTTAGATGACTCTGATTTTAGCAGCTTTTTCTCCTTGCGTTCATTCTTCAACTTTGTTACATTGGATACCTGCTCAGCATCTGCTACCAGGGACAGGAGGAGAAGAAGTGAGTGAGAGGCAGCTTCTGACTTCTGAAAACTCACAGTCCAGGGAATCTACATTCTTCCATTTATATCCTCTATTAGACGCCAGACCCTTCTCCATAGCATTTTGAACTGATGAACAAGAATTAAAAATTGGGGAATTATGTCAATATTTGGAATTACCAAGCTACAAATGTTAAAGGAAGACTTGCCAACTAAACTTAGCCTATTATTACGTGGTGGTGAGGGTAAGATTTATAGTTCCCTCACCTACATAATTTGATTCAATGCTAATTTAATGTTAATTTAATTTTGGTTTTGTTTCAACTGAACATACACTTTAGACTTAGATTGGAAAGTTTATCTCATGGGTAATCTTTTTAAAAAACTCATTACATGTTCTTATTAATACCAGAATCATAATTTCATACTCTTACATTTCACATCTGCCTTATCAGTCCTTTTAAATTTAGAGAGTGAACAAATTTCCACCGATGGCAAGAAAAGGAATGCTTGTGGATGTACCAAGTTTATAATCTTTAAATTGAAAATTTTAAACATTTTCTCTATTCCCATTTAAAATTTTTATCAAAATATTTCATTTATGTTGATTGTATGGGAACGTCCAAGTACTTATAAGTTACGTACCAACAAATATTAAATACACTTCACGATTCACAACTCCAGAAATTGTTTTGGAGGGTGTTAATTAGCTCTATGATGGTTTGTTTTACTGATCTTTCTGTGAGTATACTTTGAAACTCCAATTTTTTGAGAATTGTGTTTTCCACATCTAGACTGAATTGCTTATTTTTGCTTTTGACCTCTTAAAAGTTTAATGTTTCTCTTATTCTATGATTTTGCTGAATGGATGTAAACCACACATGCTAATGATCGGTTATATAAAGCACAAAGAGTTGAAGTGTAATGAATATCATTAGGTACACGTGGCTTATATTTAGAGAGAAAAGGGGTCTTCAGTCAATCTCTCATTCTTGTTCTTTCATTGGTTCCATTCTCGTTTAAAAATGTGTTTAAAACTCAAATAACCTGCACAAGCCTCTCAACAACCTTTCCTGGCCCTACATGCTCTCCCCCAATCTCGCCTCTCCATTTCCCGTTACCTCTATTTTCCTATCTCCAATTTCCTTCTCAACTCACAGAAACCTAAATTCCAGGGACCATGGCATATGACAAGTAAAATTATCTCGGGAATTCTTATTACACTTCTCTGCATTTCACACTGATTATCACTCCCTCTTTCTTGAGCTGCCTTTCTGGTTTGGCTTCCGTGACACTGCAGTTAATTGGTTTTACTCAATTATGTTTCCCCGTGCTTCTGTTAGTAATGCGAGGAGCCTGACCTGTCTGTCTCCTGTGTTATTGGAGTTTCTGGATTCCAATCTTCTGCCTGTCCTTATCTCACTCATCTTGTTCTGCCACATACACACTTCAACTTTCCCCTACACAGTATTGCAAACCTAATGGTTGTACTTGTGTCTTCTTTTCTTCATTAGTGACAGATTCCTCTTCCCGACTGCTGAGAAACATTTCTACTGTACGTAGGACAGCCCCACTCACTCTAGACTCACACACATGGAATTATCCACTTCTGCCCTAATGCATGCACGAAGAAACACTGTCTTCCTTTTCAGTTCTCTCAGAAATGGTACCACTATTCCCAAAGCTAGGGATGTCAATTATTCTTAACTTGGATCCCTCTGTGTCTTTCATTAAAATCGCCAATTTAATCTTTCTTGCACCCACACCTTTTGAGGAGTTTCTTGAGCCTGTCCCTTTGCCACTTTCCCAGTCACCATTTCCCTCGGTTAGACCATAATCTCTGACATAAATAAAAATAGTGTTTGTGGCTGTAGAAGTCTACCTAGCTCCCGGCTGACTGGCGTCTGCAGGGCATTTAGAATACAAATCTAGCAATCTCACTCTTTCCTTAAAACCCTACAGTGATTTTATATTGGCTGATACTAAGCCAATGGTTATCAAAATCTGGCTTCCACCTACTGCTCTCATTCCTTTTTTCCCTCTCCATGTCATCTCATATTTTGTTCTACAACTATGAAGAATTACTTATAGTTGTTTGTATACATTATGTACTTTGTCCGGTCTGTGTCTTTGCTCCTGCTGTTTCTTACCCCTCAGAACTTTCCACCACTCCAACTGCAGCTCTCAGCCTCCTACATTCTTCAGGACCATGACCTTCTGGGACTGGACTTGGTGTCCCTCCGCCACACCCCCCTAAAACATGTTTCATGCCTCTTATTAATTTATCACATTATGTAATACACATCTGTTTGTGCATCTGTCTCCTTCATTAAATTCTGAATTCATGGAAAATTAGAAAAGCATCTAATTCATCTTTTTTCTCCCTCCAGCTCCTAGAACAGTAAGAACAGTTAGCAGGCGTGTATGGAACACAGGGGTTTTTTTTTGGTTTTTTTTTTTTTAATGAATGAGAATATTTTCATTATTCTCACTTTCCCCTCAAGTTGAAATTTACTTTTGAATGTTTTTTAATCTTTCAAGGGTTATTATAAAGACAGATTGCAAACAAACCACAGCTTTTTAGATTCTTCCTTGGAAATAAAAAGTATACTATTAATTTTATAAAGTGACAATACTGTATAAAAAAGCATTTTGAAGAAGATATAATAGGAAAAATAAGTTCTTCAGAACAGAATAAAAAGAAGACTACGTAAGACAATTTGGAAACTTTTAATAATTTCCATTTTTAGAAATGGTTTTGATTATAGACTTTGCATAATATCAAGTCAATGTTTCATATTATCATTATTTCCCATTTCCTTGGTTTTTTTCCCCAAGACTTTGATCACAGGTGTATTTCCAGTATTTCTGTAGGTTAAAATCTGTCTATGCTGCTCAAGACAAATCCTCCAAACAAAAACAAGTGAATCTTCTCATTGGTAGGAATGTTCTAACTGATCTTGATGAAGCAGAGAGATAGTGACTAATTGTTATAGGCAAGTTGTATTAGTTCACCAATGTTTAGACTTACCTAAAAATATAATGGACATTCTAGCCTTATATATGGGCACTTTTTTACCTTATGTAATGATCTTAACTTCAGCTCCTGTTTTGGTTTTGAAAATTAAAAGTTTGGGCTTGGCACCTGTGGCTCAATCTGCTAAGGCGCCAGCCACGTACACCTAGGGTGGCGGGTTCAAATCCCCAGCCTGGACCCGCCAAACAACAATGATGTCTGCGGCCCAAAAATGGCCAGGCGTTGTGGCGGGCGCCTGTGGTCCCAGCTACTTGGGAGGTGGAGGCGGGAGACTCCCTTGAGCCCAGGAGTTGGAGTTTGATTTGAGCTGTTATGCAATGGCACTCTACCCAGGAGTATAGCTTGAGGCTCCGCCTCAAAAAAAAAAAAAAGAAAATTAAGAGTTTGGAGAAAATATATAATCTTTATTAGTAGCCAAATTAGGCAGTTCTTGAAATAATAGCTATAGAAGGAATCTCTATAATGCCCTGGAGCTATATCTATCTTTGATGGGAGAAAAGGCAAAGAAAAAATTCAAGTACATTGGAAGATGAAAGCAATAATACTTCCATATAATTCAAAATGAAATTCTTGGGACTGAACATTAGAATTCTGTGTACTTACATAATTCCATTTAAAGGTTAATCTCACTGTATTCTTTAGTTATCTGAGTCTCAATTTATTCATTTCCTTTAAGAGTATTTATTTATTTGTTATCGTTTAAGTTCATTATTATGGCAGGTTAAAACCTTGTTTTTGTTTGCATGTTATGGCACTACTTTTTTAAAAGAGAGCATCAAGCAAGGTAAATGCAGCCTGGTGAAACCAGTTAATTTACTTTTAAAACAAATTCATGTTTAAAGATAAGTATATCTTAAAGAAAGGTAAAACCAAGGACCAGAATAATGTGATTATATAAAGTCTCCATGAAAATAGCATTAAAGTACATTAACTCATTTTCTGCCAAAATAAATCTTTAATGAGCTTTAAGCATCAGGTTATTATATTATGCTGAATTGCTCCTATTTCCTTTTTTATTGATTTTGTTTTTTACTTAAATGTAAGGCCTTTTGGGAGAAACCATATACATGAGAGCAATTACAGTTATTAAAATATCAAGTTATTCATCAAGGCATATAATCATGAATGATGCAAATGAATTGCAAGTATTCTAAGGGAGCTGCGTGTGTTTGGAAGTTATCCACAGAACCAGGGTAAAATTTCCTCTGCTGTGGACGTGTTTCTTCGCATTTCACTTGGTTGTTAATTGCAATTCATTTCTGTGTATCCATCAAGCAACAATATTCTTGCTGGCTTGAAATTATGGTGCTCCAAAAATTGTCTAATAATTATAAATTGACACAGTTGGTATTTATTTTTACTGATTTTTTTAAGTGACTAATTTTTCCTTCCTTGTATTTTTTTTTAAATTTACATCTTCTGCAGGTGCATAGGCTCAAGTATTGAAGACTGCATCGGCCTGATGGATAGGTACTTGGTGTGCTTGCTTCCCATGTCCTTCCTCCGAGGCTCCATGTGTGAGCACTGGTGCATGTGTGTGCATGTCACTGTGGATGGAGAATGATGTTTTCTGTTCTGTAATTGCCTGCAGGTGTAACGGTCCCACTAGTCATGACTGCATTTACTACCCATGGACGGGCCATTCCACTTTACCACAACATGCTAGGTAACATCTACCATGTTTCCATTTTGTCATTCAAATCCTTTCACGGTTTTCATGGATAAAATGTACTAACCAGTTGGGTTAAATTTGTAATACAGGTGGCCCATAAAATTCCTGTGCAGTTTACTAAGTTAAATTTTTTTAAAATTGCATATGAACTTTATGCACCCTGCATATTAAGTTAGAAATTTTGAAAGAAAAGAAAACATTTGTCTTTTCAAGACGCCTTTCTTACTTATTTTTCCTTCATTCATTATGATTTCAGAGCCCTAATTAGTAATGCCATTGATTTTCAGTTTCATATAATGTACACGGGATTTTGAATTATTAATATGGAACTCAAAATGTTTTGGTTCTTAATTCTCCAGATGATTGCAAAGAGAAGTATTTTTAAGGGTGGAATTTACGGAAGTTGATCTGTGTTTGAAAATATTTAGTATTTGATTCAATTTCTAATTTTATAGTATTTCAAACTGGTTGGTATATTCCCTAACTGGTTGGTATATTTCGTAAGTGGTAACATGAGTTACCATAGACTAAAGGCAATATAGAAAATATTTTGTGCAGGTAAAGGTATAACTTGGTATTAAATATAAAATATATTACTTGTTTTTGCACAAAAACCTCTGCACTACTGTTTATAGTGGCTTTGATCATAATCACCAGAAGCTAGAAACCACTGAAATGTCCTTCCATGGTGGCATCTAAATGCATTGTTACACTACTGAGCAATGAAAAAGAACAAGCTGCTCATGTACCAGCAACATAGATGGATCTTAAATGTATTGCCCTAAATGAAAGAAGCCAGACGCAATGGACTATCTACTCTACCATTCTATTCATATAGCATTCTGAAAAGGCAGAACTATAGGGTCTAAAAAAATCAATGTTGCCAGGGGCTGGAGGTTGGGGGATGAATTTGGCTACAAAAGGGCAAGAGAGATTTTGAAGGACTAATGGAACGATTCTGTGTCTTGATCGTCAGAGGCTGCACAAATGCACGTCCTTATCAAAAATTATAAAAGTATACGTGTTACTGTGCATAAATGACAACCTAATATTCTGGGTCGAGGGTGGGTGAAGGGCACACTTACAGCATTGACTTAAATGTACAAATGCAAATTATATAAACAAAATGCATATATCCCTGTAATACTCTGAAATAAATAATGTAAAAATTATTCCTCAATAAACCTGACTTTTCAAACATCTTCTGAAACATTTCCTTCATAGGAAAGTAACTTTAAAATGTAGTGTGAAATATTATTAACTTTACTTATGAAACATAGAGTTGCATTCTTTTCGAAGAGAGCAAGTAGTGGTCAAGTATAATTACCAAAATGAGAATTTGGATGAAGTATTGCCTTCTGAAGTAAGCTTTTATATTGAAATATACATAGTGTAAAGGTACCCAGAACATAATTGTGTAAAGCTTAGTGAATTTCCCAGAATGAAACATTTGTGTGACCATTAGCCAGATCAAGAAACAAAGTGTTAACAGAAGAGCAAAAGCCTCACTGTATGCCCTTCCAATGAGAATTACTGTCCTAAATTTTAACACCAAAGACAGATTGCCTCTCGTTTAAGCTTACATAACTTTAGTCATAGGCCAGGAGCTCTGGAGGCTCATGCCTGTAATCCCAGCACTTTGGAAGGCCAAGGTGGGAAAATGATGAAAGCCAGGAATTTGATACAAGCCTGGGCAACATAGTAAGACCCCATCTCTACATAAACTAAAAAGGAAAAAAAAATTAGTTAGACATGGTGTTGCCTCCCGTAGTCCTAGATACTCAGGAGTTTGAGACTGGAGGATCACTTGAGCCTAGGTGATTGCCATTGCACTTCAACCTGGGCAACATTGCAAGACTCTGTCTCTAAGTTAAAAACTAATAATAATTTAAACAATAAGTCATACAGTTTCTATTCTATGCACCTGGCTTCTTTTGCTAAATATATTTATGAGATTCACCTATGTCACTGAATGTAGACTTAATTTCTTAATTCGTATTTTATTGTATTTAAATGTTTTTCAGTAGTCATATAAGTGATATTCCATCTTAATAAAATGTTTTTAATGAAATAGATAACTAAATTAACAAATTATTTTTAATGAAAAAAATAGAGAAACTAATTTATAAAAGAAGTCTGTGCTAGATTTAATGGATTTATACAGCAGTGGCACTTTGACACTGGGTGAAATCAAGACAAGCTAATGTAGTTGTTTAGAGTAAGGTTAAAATTGTGAAAAAAATGAGAGGTGGTGGAGAGAGAATGAATGAGAAAGTTCAAGGTCTAAAGTGCGGTTTTATAAGCCAAGATTCATATTGGGCTGTTCCTATATTTGTGAAATACTTTTTCCCGTAAGATCTTAGTCAGGTCAATACACTGTCACTTTGAAGAAGGTTTTTCTTGTTTTTTTTAAATAATTTTCTTATAATCATTTCAATGGACTAGTTAGAATAGTATGGTGAAGTGTGCTGTCTTTGGAATCAGATTTTCTGAGGTCAAAGCCAGGCAGTCATGTTTTGAAATGTGACCATGGGTAAATTTATTTATTAAGTTCACCTGATTTGTGTATAAAATGGGAATATTACTGTGTTCATAAATTGATTGTAAAGATGGAAGATGTCCTTAGAAGAGCGTTTGGTTCATAGAACAGTGTTTGGCTCATAGAATAATAATGTTATTATTTATTCTCTATGTGTCAAGAATTCTCAGACCTTGGGACTAGGAGAACATGTCTCTCAGAGAAAGGAGACAAGTCTCTGTGGTCATCCAGCGAGCTTTCCTATGTACGTCCAGGCCTCTTGATGGGCTCCTTAAACAAAGAGAGGGAAATTCTCTCTCTTTACCTTGAGACGCTCAATCATAACAAGGGCCGTTGGTACTGATGGCTGTAAATCATCGGCTGGTATTTAGAGGCAGAGAAAAGTTTTAAATGACGAAGACAGATCACTCGTGGTTTTTAATGTTTCTAACTGAGATTATATGATGCAAAAATCATAGTGTATCTTATTATTGAATTAATATTTTCAACATTTATACAAAGGCATTATTGTAATTCTCAATCTTTCATACCTTCTAATACTCTGACTAAACTGCCTAATTCAGATTAGCCTTGTCATAAATAGGTGACCATCACCAGTTATCGTATATAGATAATATAGTACAGCTTATCATTCCCTAGAAAGACTGCCTGTAGCCCATTGTACAGAGCAAGTGTTCGTGACTGTGAATGCCTGAGTTTAAATATTGGTTCTACCATGTTTCTTATCTGTAAAATGGACACGATAATCATAATGTTTACATTGAGAATTCTTATGCCTCGTAAGACTGGTGTGAGAGTGAAATAAAAACATTCCCATGACCCATCCTGTATATGTTTGTGGATAGTAGATATTACTCTCATTGAAATACGGGCATGGTCATCTCTGAAATACTCATGAAAGTAGAAATTCACGTATTGCAGAGAATAAATACAGTAAGTCATCCTTATGGAACTGACATACCAAAATTTCTCAGGGTTTAAGCATTTGAATTTTGTATCCCTCTGAGCACAATGATTTCAAAGAATTGGTAGCAGATAGCCTATCATTGCTTTCAGAGAACTATTGGGATCGTTAACACATGTTTTGAACTTGATTCTAATTTTCAATTGTATTGACTTGTCAGAATTAATTGACTTGTCAGAGGTGTTTATAAGGCAGTTTGAAGTGTACATCAAGGATAGGATTTAGTGGCTCGGCACCTGTGGCTCAATCGGCTAAAGCACCAGCCACGTACACCTAAGGTGGCGAGTTCGAATCCCCAGCCCGGGCCCGCCAAACAACAACGGTGGCTGCAACCAAAAAATGGCCGGGAGTTGTGGCGGGCGCCTGTGGTCCCAGCTACTTGGGAGGCGGAGGCAGGAGACTCGCTTGAGCCCAAGAGTTGGAGGTTGCTATGAGCTGTGATGCCATGGCACTCTACCCAGGGG
>CAUYQV010168709.1:0-10353 GCA_963574575.1 Galagoides demidoff
GTGAATTTGGTCTATTGACATTTATTGAAAGAATTGATAACTGTAGTGGAGTTCTATTCATCTTATTTTGTGAAAGTCTGTCATGTAGTTTTATCCTTTATGCCACTGTGGAAGCTCACTTTTAGCTTCTGGGTGTGTACTTTGCTGGTGGTCTATTGTGATGTTCAGGGTTGAGAATAGGTCTAAATATTTCATCTAGGGCTGATCTTGTGGTAAATTTCTTCAGTGCTTGCTTATCTGTAAAAGATTTGACTTCTCCATTAATTTAAGTCTTAATTTAGCAGAATACAGAATTCTGGGATTAAAATTGTTTTGTTTAAGAATGTTGAAGTTGGATTACCATTCTTTTCTGGCTTGGAAAGTTTCAGTTGAAAAGTCTTCTGTCATCCTAATGGCTCTAGCTCTGTAGGTCAGTTGGCACTCCTGGATGCTTATAGAATTTTTTTGTTCATCTTGACTGTGTAAAGGTTCATTGCAATGTGTCTAGAAGAAGCTTTGTTTGATTTGAGATGACCCAGGGTTCCATAACTATCTGAAAAGAGTGTGTCAGGGTCTTTAACAAAACTTACGAAGTTTTCATTTATGATAGTCTCCAGGAGAGCTTCCATTCCTTTGGGACGATCTTCTTCCTCTTCAGGAATCCCTCTTATTTGTATGTTTGAATGCTTGATGGAGTCTCACAGTTCTCTAAGTGCCATTCTGCTTTCTCTTTTCTTTTCTGCCTCTTTGACTACCTGGGTTATTCAAAAACTTTATCCTTTAGCTTTGAGGTTCTTTCTTCTCCATGCTCTAACCTATTTTTGATACTTTCTGCTCAATCTTTACATTCCCTGATTGTCTCCTTCATTTCCTTAAATTCCACCATATCCTTTCTATATTATCTCTCATCTGTCTTTTGGTTCTGTCTTTCCATTTTCTCACCCATTCCTTTTATTGACTTTATCACTTACATTTTAAATTCCCTTTCTGTCAAATCCACTAATTCTTTATAGGTGGACACTTCTGCAGTAATTTCCTCACGGTCCCTTGGGGGAATGGCTCTGTTTTGGTTTTCATGTTGCCTGAACTTTTCTGTTGGTTCCTTCTATGTGTTCTTTCTTCTTTTTCACTTCCTTTTCCTCCTTTTTTCTTCTCCCTTCCTCCTTCCTTTACATTATCTTGTCTCAGAGGTTAGGTTTTTAAGTGGTCTCAGCCTGAGCAAAGCCAAACTCTTTCTCATGGCCAAAAAGTCAGGAGTCCTTGCTCTGATGGCAATATGTTGCAATATGTCTCCAGGACACCAGGTGGTGCTATGGATTTTTTAGGACACAGAGAACACAGCCATCAACCTCTTTGGTCCTTATTCCTAACTTAGTTGCCTTTGGTGATTGCCTAAATATTTCCTCAGCAGTCAGACCCTCCCAGGTTTGGATATTAAAGACCTTCCCAGGTTGAGATCTTAAAGTTTATAAGAATCCTTCAGGGGTAGATCTCACGGTATCCACTGGTATCCACTGGTATCCACTCCAGTTCCTGTGGGCTATGGGTGTCCCTCAGCCTCTCCTAAGAGTGGAGTTCTGATCCCAGCAGGCAGAATTAAGGTGGCTGTGCTTTAGGCCTCTGGTAAGACCTTCTCATCACCTTTCCACAATAGCTGTCCCCTGTCCCTGAACCACAATAGCTGTCCCCTGTCCCTGAAACCTTCTCACTATGACTGCATCACTAGGCACCAAACCTATGGCAAATCCACTCCAACTGGTATTCACATATGATTGCTATATACTATTCAAGTCCACCCACTCTCCCAAGCTTTCCACTCAATGTGCACCTTCCTCTAACAACTGAAATCTCTAGAAAGGCCTTTTCCCTTTTGGGACCTCTTTTAGGAGCCAGCCAATACCTGTGGATAATAATCACTTGTCAAATTCATCAGATTTCTACTGCTCTAGAACATATGCTCTATCCAGCTCACTACTTCCTCTCTGTGCTCCCTGACATATGATTCTGAGTAAGGTCCCTGTGCCAGTTATGGCTGTGTTCCCTTTTTCCCAAGTTATTCTAGGATAACTCAGTTGAACAATCCTTTGGATATGCCATCTTGGTCCACCACTCTCCACTTTACTTGTTCTTGATCTGGATGTTGGAGGAATGAAACCACAAACTTTTCATTTCAAGTAAATGAAAGGATAGAGTTTATTTTAAGATAAAAGAGATAAACAAAAAAGAGGGAACAGAACCTCAAGCAATGAAGGGGTAGGCCCAAGTTGGTAGTCCATGTGGGCCTTGTGTCTCGAGGTGTCTATACTGCTTTTCCCATCCTGTGGGCAGGAGTTTTGGGGGGAAAAGTATGACTAGCATACATCACAATTGGTCAGGGGCCTGCAGGCAGAAAAAAAAATCCTAAAATTAGCACAGAAAGTCCATCTGTACAGTCCTTTCTCCAGGCAAGTAATTAGATAAAGTGTGTACTCCCTACTCTGGGAGTAACCACCCAGATAAAATCAGGCTACTTTTTTGTCATGATCTTGGTTGAATGTGGCCTGTAAAGGTCCCTGTTTTTGCCTAGAGATGGAACTCTTTGATAGGACTGATCTCTGAGCTCATCCAGGCCTAGAAATTGGGGATTCCTGTCCAGTCCTGAATGAGGAAATGCTGTATCAGTTTCCACTTCAATATATGCAAAAGATTAGTTTTCTCATTCAAAATAGAGACTATAGAAAAAAACATAATTCCTTCAGAGCAGTGGTTCTCAACCTTCCTAATTCCATGACCCTTTAATACAGTTCCTCATGTTGTGGTGACCCCCAACCATAAAATTATTTTCATTGCTACTTCATAACTATAATTTTGCTACTGTTATGAATCTTAAGGTAAATATCTGATATGCAGCATGTATTTAGGTGACCCCTGTGAAAGGTTTGTTCAAGCTCCAAAGGGGTTGCAACCCATATGTTGAGAACTGCTGCTTTAGAGTATAAATAATCATAACATTAGGGTGGAAATGTCTGAAGGTGTTCCAAGTGAGACAAGAAAAGAATATCTCAGGACCAAAATTAGGACATAAAAGTATAAATTTTATTTTACCTGAGAAAGAAAAAAGAGAGGGAGTAAAAGAGGGAAAGAAAATAAGGAAAGACAGACAGAAAGCCAGGAGGTTACCATGGTACGGCATTTCCAAGAAAGAAAGAATGCCCACAGTTGAGGTCAAGAAGTTGCTGAATTTATGGGGGAGCAACAACAAAAAAGTAATTATAGTCAAATTTGCCATGTGTTGTGATGTGTCTGCCACAAGTTAGGTATTTCTTTCTCATGGTTGAACTACTGAGACGAATAAATAGTTCTCCACTTTTTCCATCCACTCTTCCAGGTAATTGCTTAAAGTTGACAAAGTTTAAAAATAATACATTTAAATAGACTGTTTTTAAAAAAATAAGTTAATAAATGCTTTTGCACAATTTTATCGTATCTATGACATATGATGATTTTTTATTATGAATAATTCTTTAGAGTTGAATATGGGGTACTTCAAAACTTTAACAGCTCCTCAAAAATCTTTTAAGGATTGTTATATATTTCTTTTGATGACTTGGCTATGCTCCCAATAATATTTGTGAAGCATTCAGTAATTGGCAGCCCAAATACCTTTAAAATTAAAAAAAAATGTGTTGACATCAAAATGTGCTCTGACATTGATAAAGTTAAAAACTAATATTACCTAAAAAAAAAAATCAAACAACATAGAAAATATACCTCAAGTATCTTTGCTTCAAATAACTGAGTTATAGGTTAGGCCTTTTCTTCAAATAGTGAAGTGACGGAATCAGAATCAACAATTCTACCCTTGACACAGAGAACATATTCATTCCCATTTCCCCTTTTTTAAACAGAAATTTTACTCTGCATTTTAAATAAACACTTTACTTTTTATTTCTCTTTTTAATTATTATTTAGTTAGTTGGCTCCCAGTCACTGACATCATATGTTTTGTGAAGTGCTAATTACACTGTCAGATTACACAAATGTTTCACAAATGTAATGACAATAATAATTTTAGTAAAATTGCTATTTTCAAACCAGAAGTAGTGAGATATGAGAGTTTAACTAGGAAAATGATTAGTACATAAGTAATTGGCTTTGTAGATAGTTTTTTATTTATTCACACTTTAATGGTTTGGATATATTTGGGGCACCAGAGAGATACTGGACTTTCATTAGTACAAGTACATTCATACCTACTTTCTTTTTTACAAAATGAATTTGCATTTTAACTCTGAAATCTAGATTTTTGCTTTCTTATATGGTATTTTATTTAATCATGTGAAGGACAATATTATACAAAGGTTGCACATTTCATAGTTACTGTTCATCATATGTTGTCATAAACTTGGTATACAATAGATGTGATATATAGTAAACATTGAAATTATCAGTAAAATAATATGTATTGAAACAGGAATCATAGAAAGACTAAGAAGTTTCTTTTTAGGGGGAGTTCACACTATAGCCTAGGTTGGAGTGCACTGGCCCCGTCATAGGTAACTGCAGCCTCAAACTCCAGGGTTCAAGCACTCCTGCCTCAGCCTCCTGAGTTACTGAGATCATAGATGCACACACTATACACTTGGGTAATGTTTTAAATTTTTGTAGAGACAGAGTCTCCCTATGTTGCGCAAGCTGGTCTCAAACTTATGCCAAATGATCTTCTTGCCCTAGCTTCCCAAGGTTCTGAAATTACAGATATGAGTCCCCATATTTGGCTTATGTTTTCAATTAATTTAGCTGAATGTAAGTTTTATGACTATAGAGATTGCTATAAACAAATGAGTGTTTTCTATGTACCATGCTCCCTTTTTATCATACAGTTTGTGTTTGTCATGTTAAATTAAGAAAAAATTGGCACCTCCATGCTGTTGACTAACAAAAATATGTGCACTGTCACTTAGACAGTCAAGGTATTTTGTAATATCATAATCATAAAGAATTACTATAATTTACTTTAGAATTTATATATTATAATATTAAAAAAATTTTAGCAGAAAAAAATGCATGGTTAAATTTAAAATTGCTGAAATAGATGCAGTAAGGATTCATATCAATAGCCCTATTTTTTAATTGATCTTTTGTGATACCTTCCTTGATATTCCGTAAGTGCATAATTATTCCTTTTTTGTCATTTATAATAATCATATTTCTTTGATCTTATGTTTCTAAAATTTGGTGCCATCTTCTGTGCATATGCTCAGTAGTTCTGAAGAATTTCAGCACTTTTCCCCTCTGATGCAATACTACTCATGTTTACTACCTACTCTAATTACTTTTATTACTCTAATACCAAATTGCAGTATATTTTGTTTATAAATTAAAGAAATATTATTTTTAAAATATATCAATTACATTTGTAAACATTTCTGGAAATACAGAATCATAAAAATGACTACCCCCTCCCAAATCCCCTGAACAGAGAAAACTACCAATAA
Organism: Galagoides demidoff; assembly: GCA_963574575.1. Taxonomy (NCBI): domain Eukaryota; kingdom Metazoa; phylum Chordata; class Mammalia; order Primates; family Galagidae; genus Galagoides; species Galagoides demidoff. The sequence goes on from CAUYQV010168709.1 coordinate 5,457, forward strand.
CATACTGGCCTCATTTATTATCTTTTCCAGCATTCCTGAATAGTTTTCATGAACACTATTTTTGATGATTACATAATAATTTATTGCTACAGACTCATATCCTATTTTGAGCATTATTGTGACAGTCACCCTCAGACATAAATCTTCAATATATTCTTGCTTCACTCTTAGAACTGATTTCTACTGGAGTGGAATTTCCAAATTATAGGTTTAAACCAAATTTGAATTTCCAGATGCATGTTTCTGATTTCTATTGAATTGACATCATAGGTTGTTTTCCTGATTAAGGAAGAGAAAGCCATTTGTCATAAGTGGACTACTACTGTATATTTTTCTTTCTAGAACCTCTCCGCTTCACTGATATATTCATATATCTGAAATATGTCTAACATGCCCATTTTCTTCAAAAATATATTTTCAAATTTTAGCCAACATATGATCCATATACATAAAATAGTTTAAATGAATAAGAAACTGACTATTCTATTGTTCTCTATAATTGACAAACATTCTCCTAGACCTGTTTTGTGAACTATACTCTAAACGAGGTCTTTGTGAATTCTGTGAAAAAGATTTCTCTTTCTCCCAGCATTTTAGGCTAATTGTGTGTGTCAGCTTATGTAAAATCTGGACTGTTTTCTAAGACTTTTAAAAATCTTATTTATGTTATACTCTTACTTTATTTTTAGTAGTATTATGGATTTAGTGTTTTACAAAACATTCTTATATTCATTTCAATGAGATTCAGAGAAAGAGGACTTGTAGAAATTTTGGCTCAATTTAAAACCTTAAATAAAACATTATTACATATTTCAACTATTTTAACATTTAATCTATGTTTTTCTTTATTCAGAATTGGTTTATACCTCTCTTTCTCATAGGCATGCCATTTTTACATACAATTGAAATGCATGATAAGAAAATTAATTGAACAAACATATAAGACAGAATAAAAGGCTCTGTGTTCTTTTAACTTTAATGCAGCTATGGTCATATATATTATTGGTTAGAATAATTAACAAATGACACAACCTGGTGATAGAGTGGCTTTCAGTATAACTCGAATTATAGTCAAGTATTTGCATAACATTAAAATTCCTGATGACATGAGTTTCTTAATTTCTGAATCTGAGAATTGTTTAGTTATTTTTCACATCATTATGATGGTATCAGAGAATATAATGGACAATTCTTCAGTCACTCAAAATTATTGGAATTTAGCTTGTGCCCCAGAATTTGTTCCTGTCTTATAAAATTTCTCTGTGCATTTTAAAAAGAATGATATTGTGAGAGTCAAGTGTTCTAAATATGTCAACTAATTACTTATTAATTGTTAATTATTCATTAATTGTATTGTTCAGATATAAGTTTACTATTTTTATTGATTTGTTTTATGAGATACTGAGACATGTTAAAATACCTCATTATGCTTTAAGATTTGCCAATTTTTACTTTTAGTCTGTCAAGTTTTACTGTTGCATTTTATCCTATGATAGTTTGTTACAACTATGTCAATCTTCAGAAGAGCAAATAAGTTAAAATAAATGTGGATTAGCGTGACATGAATTATTTTTCTTATAGAAAAATAAGTACTCAGAAATTATAACTTAATAATATACTTGGGAAATTTTAAAATAATGTTTTATGATTGTGAACAGGCGATTCTAAAATCATGTTTATGACTATGAAGAAGGTATCTCAGTTGTAGGTTTTTCTGATTATCTCTTGGTTTCTATATTCATTTGAGTATTTTAATACATTTTGAGTATTTTTGTTTTTATATTTATTGGAGTATTTTAAGACATTTGAATATTTTAATACACTTACAGTTTATCATTCTTGAGTATATATTAAGGGTTAAATCATTTTTGTTTCTCACATTCTTTTCTTTTTTCTTTTTTTGTGGTTTTTGGCCGGGGTTGGGTTTGAACCCACCACCTCTGGCATATCGGGCTGGTGCCCTACTCCTTTGAGCCACAGGCGCTGCCCTCTCATATTCTTTTCTAGCTACATCTCTCATTCCCAAATACACTGGAAAATGAAGACAAATAAAGAAAGCTCAGATATTTTTTACCTTGGTAATAGAAAGTTCCAATTAAAATCTGGCTAAGCACCAGATGAGTTCAAGGAGTTGATTGATTTCACTTTTGAGGTCTTCTTAGAATACTAAACCTTCTGAATTTATGTTTAATCTGTTTTGGAGATTTGAAAAACATTTGAATTATTTTGAAGTCATTTTTAGTAGCTAAAAATAAGTTATCATAAAGAATTCTATTTGAAACATTTTTGGTGGTAAACTGAAGTAACTAAATTCCATCAGTTTAAGTTACACTGTCACTATCCAGACTACCAATGGGATGTAACATTCTTGAGACATTCCAGTTCTGAAGTCCTGCAGACCTGGGTTTTAATTCATCCTCCATTACTTACTAACATCTTCAAATCAGGCAAGTCTTACTATGTATAAAATGAGGTAAGTATCTTTGTTACCACAAGTATTTGTTGTAATAATGACACAAGTTAATTGCTAACTACATACATTTATACTACCAATTGTTTCTTAAAATATACATATGACTTGTAATGTGATCTAATATGATAGATAAATTCAGTTCATGAGCTATGTAAATTATTTAAATTAAATATAAGATTCATATGTCTTCCTTCACCAGGAAATTATATAATTTTTCTTTAAAGTTTTCATAATGTCCTAAGTATATAATTATACAAACATATGAAAGTACTTTGTATTTATGGTATTTTAATAATTAAAAGGAGTTCGATTAAATCCAAATCACCTATTGCGTATAATACAAGGGTACATGTCAAATCTATTAGGAATAGAGTATAAACATCTTAAACCAACAAATAATTGAGTGAGGTGAAGGCTATGTTAACCAGTTTGATGTAAGAATTCCAAATTGTATGTAAAATCAGCACACTGCACCTCATAAATGCATTAATGTACACAGTTATGATTTAATAAAAATAAAAAAACCAAAATAAGCTTAATGTGCTAATGATAATTTTTAGGAAAAAGAATTAAAGATCCCACACAGTTTTAATATAGAAAGAGAGTTGACTCCAGTGGAATATAAAGTGTTAGTTAGTGTCTACTGCCGAGACGATCAGCCATCTAATTTCACAAGGCTTAGTTTCGTAGGATAAATATTTGGGTTATCTGTCTTGAAGTTAAAATATTTATTTTTTCTACTTTAATTTTAAAACCACTTTAAATGTGTTCAGTAAGTATCTGAGAGGCTTTCTTTTGGTACACAAAGGGAAATCCATCAATTAGTGTGTCTCATTTGCAGTAAATGAAAGTGGAAGAAAGTCTTGATTACTGCATGTTATACAAAAACCTTCCAACCACAGCTGCATCCTTCCAATGAGTCATTAAAAAACTCTAACAGAATCTGTACTTGCTAGTATTTTAAAATCCTTATATGTACAACATACGCCTCTCTCTGAGTGATAAACATAGGGTTATCAAAGATATCTATGAAGTACTTCTCAGTAAAAGGTGATATTTTCATGTGATATCAAAGTAATAAAAATAATAGGTTACTTTAGTGAATGTTAATTCTATGCTGGGTAACTTTAGGTGTTTCATATGATTACCCAATTTACTCTTTATGACAAAATGTTAAGTGTTCTTATTATAATTTTTTCCTTTTTTTCCTTTTCTTTCTCGTTTTCTTTTTTCTTTTTCTTTTTCTTTTTTTTTTTTTTTTTGAGACAGAATCTCACTCTATTGTCCAGGCTAGAACGTCATGATGTCATAGCAAGCTCAAACTCTTGGACTCAAGCAATTCTCCTGACCTAGCCTTCCAAGTAGTTAAGACCGTAAGCACCTGCCACAACCACCCGGCTAGTTTTTATATTTTTATATATTTTTAGTAGAGACAAGGTCTCACTCTTGCTCAGGCTGGTCTCAAACTCCTGAGCTAAAGCAATCTCAGCCTTGGTCTCCCAGAGTGATAGGATTACAGGTGTGAGACACTGTGTCTAGCCTTATCATCATTTTACAGATTATGAAATTAAGTCAGAAACTAGTAGGGTAACCATCCCTAAATCCCAGAGTTATTCCACAGCTAGATTCAACCCAGGTGTTCTGAGTCCACAGACTTAAGGCCTGGCCATTGACTTTATTAAGATTAATAAAAATAGAATTAAACATAATTTAAATACTACATTAAAAATTTTTTCTCACCAAGCTTAAGATAACATTGCTCGGTACTTGGAAGAAAGCTTAAGTAATTTCTCACAGTGGAAAGTTCATGGACTCTGAAGACAAAGCAGGAGAGGAAAGGCTAAACTGCTGGGTTGATCTAATATGTCTTATACTGGCATAATTTATTTTTCTAGAGATAGCGTGTGTGAAAAAATGATGTAGCACTTGCAGCTGAGCAATTTGGCCTTATGATGTTTAAAAACTTGATGGGAATTGTAGAAACTGAAAAAAAAAATGTTACAAGACTGGACCCTGGACCGTAGAGATTACAACTCAATACCCGAAGGACCACAAAGTGACCTAAAAGACATAGACCGGTGCCTTTGAAGAGAAAAATTTCTCTGTGTGATTATCACATACATGCAAAGGTGTGGATTATCCACGTGCTTAGGTGGTTCAAGTGTCCCTAAATAAAGGTTTTTCTACTCTGTTCTATCTGGATCCTATAGGTTTCTGTAACAGTGGAAAATTTTAATAATTTCTGGGATTTGACACTGGGCGATTTGTAAGAAATGTAAATTTAGGCTCGGCGCCTGTGGCTCAATCAGCTAAGGCGCCAGCCACGTACACCTAAGGTGGTGGGTTCGAATCCCCAGCCCGGGCCCACCAAACAACAATGTATGGCTGCAACCAAAAAATGGCCGGGCGTTGTGGCGGGCGCCT
>CAUYQV010168714.1:0-18078 GCA_963574575.1 Galagoides demidoff
GCCTCAAGCATTGCTTCAGTATCAACATCATCTGCCATTTTCTCTAAACGCCTGTGCGGGCTTTCGGGGCCTGTGGTGCTGGTATTCAGGAAGAGACTGACACGACCAGGGCTGCTACCGTCCGCTGTTGCTACTGTTAAGGCCCCAGGCCCAGGCCGCGGTACTACCCAGCCCGAATATGAGCGAATCTAACAGAAACAACGGGATTAGATAAGCCCGCGTGGGAGAGCAGGTTTCGGGCTTCCGCTGCTCCGGATCCACCCCTGTTAAGAGCCTCGGCAAGCTCCCTGAAATGGCCTGTTTCACTTTTAAAAAGTGAAAGCTCAAAAAGCCAGTACAATGGGGAACACCCTTAATCTCAGTTATAGGGGAATTCTGAAGGGGGGAGGATCAGCAAAGTCCAGGAGTTGGGACACGAGGCTAGGCAGCGAAAGCCTTATCTCAGAAAAAAAAAGAGAGTGATGAACACTCAAAGCTCTCCAAAACACCAGAACATCAGGCAGACAGCCTCCCACAAAAGAAACATTGGTCACCACGAAATGCGCTTACTCACCACTGGAAGGCACGTACAATCTCTACTTCAGCCTTTCAGAGCAACACAGCACTGCTCTGAGTGGCATTACTTAAATACCATCTTGAGAATCCCACCCTGCATACACCCTACTCAGCCCGCCCTAGCCACACTTCTTTGTGGCTTTACCCAACCCACCTTTTCAAATCTGACTTGGTTAACTCTTTTTTTTGTTTGTTTTAGCAGGCCTGGGTACTGTTCTATCCCATCAGCCCGCATGCATGTGGCCGCTGCCCTAACCACTGAGTTATGGGCACCCAGAAGTGACTTCATTAATTCATTGAGCATGACTACAAGCAAGTTTCTTATTTAATCCATATGATGAAGTAGGTACTATTTTATTTCCATGTAAACTTGAAGACACTAGAGGCAGAGATGTTTGACCACGGAGTGAGCCTCTGACCCTGACAGTTCTGACTTTGAACCTCATGTTTGTCATCATTCTTCTTCTTGAGTTGGAGACTACTCACTCTATGAGGCCAGAAGCTTTGTGAGGCTCTCAGCTCATCCACATGACTTGATAAACCATTGAACAAGGAATTTGGAGATGGGAGGCAGGATGGCCAGAGATCAAGATGGAATAAAGACAAAAGACTAATAATGTGTTGTGGACATTAGATCATTTGCTAATTCATTTGATTCTTAAAAGAGTGCTATAGAATGCCCAAAACCTCGATTTCATAAATGAGGAAACTGCAGGTCCTTCTGCTTTCTTGCCAACCCTAAGACTTGGTACTTTCCCAATCTATGTGGGAAACATCACACCTGCTTAAGAGTTGTTTTACATGAATCTATCTGCATTCAGAATAAGTCACATGTTCTTCAATTTAAAGAATGGCTTTGGCTCAGCTCCCGTACCTCAGTGACTAGGGTGCCAGCCACGTACACCAAACCTGGTGGGTTCAAGCCCAACCCAGGACTGCTAAAACAGCAATGACGACTGCAATCAAAAAATAGCCAGGCGTTGTGGCAGGCACCTGTAGGCTCAGCTACTTGGGAGGCAGAGGCAAGAGAATCACTTAAGCCCAAGAGGTTGAGGTTGCTGTGACCTGTGATGCTACAGCACTCTACTGTGGGGGGCATAGTGAGACTCTGACTCAAAAAAATACATACATAAACAAATAAAAAATGGCATTTCCCATACATTATTTTACTTAAATTTCATAGAGGCCTTAGGGGTTATGTATTATTCTATTATACAGATGAGTACTGAAACACAGAGAAATTAGCTCATTTACCTAAGGTTGACCTCTAAGAAGAGGAGAAAAAGCAAGAGGGACTTAAGGCAGGTGAAAATAAGTTTTTTTTTAATTTTTAAAATTAAATCATAACTGTGTGCATTAATGTATTTATGGGGTACTATGTGCTGATTTTATATACAATTTGAAATGCTTACATCAAATGGTTAACATAACCCTCACCTCATGTACCTAAGTGTTGTGTTAAGACATTTATACCCTACTCCTAATAGATTTGACATGTACCCTTGCAATATGCACCATAGGTGAGGTCCCGCCGATGACCCTTCCTCCACCTCCCCATCTTCTTCCTCCCCTCCCCCTCCTCTTCTGAAAGAGGGAAGAAAATCAGTTTTTTAATGGGGCAAGATAATGGTCAACATGGAGGTGAATCCTTTAACTAAGGTGAAGCTTATCAATAAGCTGAATGAGTGGGAGGTCCAGCTTGGGTAGCATATCAGGTGTCCTGGGACTCTGTGTACAAGGACAGGCCTAGATCTTCTTGAGAGGGCTTCCTGTGAACTGACCGAAGGGGACATCATCTGTATGTTGTCACAATACCAGAAGACTGTTAACATTAGTCTCATCTGGGACAAGAAGACTGGGAAATGCAAAGGATTCTGATTCTTCTGCTATGAAGACCAGAGGAGAATAATTCTGACCATTGACAATTTCAATGGAATCAAGATCAAAGGAGGGACTATCTGATTGGATCATATGTCTATCAGGCTCCTGAGGACTCAGAGGATGTGGATCAGGTGACCAGAGAGCTCCAGGACAAGGGTTGTGGGGCTCACACCACCTCACCAAGTTCTTCTGTGGACTCTAAAGATGACAAACCCACAGACAAGCACAGAAAAGAAAAAGAGGGAAAGACGAGAAAGAAAAGGAGAACAGACTAGGGAGTGAGGCAGAGCAGTTGTCCTCTTCAGGGCCCAGATGCAAGGCAATAAAGGGAAAGGATGACCCAGGACCTAAGATGCACAGCAGCAGGAGCTACCAGAGAGTTCAGAAGCCAGAGTCTGTGGGAGTTAGGTTTGCAGTGTAGTTTGGGTCAGGCATTTCTGGAGGGCTTGTTGCCCAGACTCCAAGTTCCTCAAAGCCCTCATGGCTAGCAATAGTCTGGTGGTCTACACAGGATGGTCTGGCACCTGACAGGCTTGAGGCTCAAATTCTGTGTCCTGCTGTCCTGTTGAGCAGAGTCCAGGATCCTGTGCCCCCTTGTAGTGCCACAGAAGGCCTGATTGTTAACTGATGTCTGAGAACAGTATGGCTAGCAAATAAAGATGACCATCCCCAGAGTCCTGCGCAGGCATAGGTGGAAATCACTGAAGTGAATGGGGCACATTTATCTCCAATTTGTAAAGTCTGTCTTGTAATCTCATATGGGGTGACTGCATGGCATTCCTTTGTTTCCCTTCTTCTGACTGTTAATGATTACCTGGGGTGCCTTGCTTTGAATACCTCAAATTAAGTTTATGTATTGTCAACATGATTGATTGATTGATTTATGTGGCCATGGTTGGGTTTGAACCCACCACTTTCTGCATTTGGAGCTGGTGCCTTACTCCTTTGAGCCAGTTACCACCCATGATTTATGATTTTTGATTGAATCAAGAGATGTCTGAGAGAATGGTCTGGTGCTGAACTTTGTGATGCTCAAACGTTCCCATCCATTATTTGGCCTATGAGAACTGAGTCTAAGGTTTTTCTCATGTCAATTGCTTCAGTGCAGTACCTGGCAATGGTTGTGGGGCCCCAGGATGCCACTAGAGTCCAGGGACGGACGGAAGCACTGGTCAGGTTCCCTTGAGCCCCCTCCACCCTGGTGGAGTAGATGACTTAGAGCAGGAGCTGTGGGAGAAACCCAAGCGTGAGCACAAGTCCTCAGCAGGAGGGAGGTCAGAGAAGAACAGAACAGGGATAGGGATGGGGTGACACTCGGACATACATTCCAGCCAGAAGGATAGATGTTCTGAAGGATGGAGTCATGGAAGCAGCAGAAGAAGCTGAGATAGATCCCACAGGCAAGAAAGGGCCGGGCACTCCTGGGAGTGGGACTTCAGAAATCCCAGTGACCACAGATGTCATTGAGGCCTTTTTAGGTGCTTTGTAAATTTGGCAATGAACTGTGTTTTCAAATGCAGTGAAATTCAGTTATGTGTGACTATTTCTTGTATATAAACCCCTGGGTTGAATGATATGGGCTGAATATTAAATATTATAAATTTTAAAAATATTAAAAGTCCTTGAGAAAGGGGAAGGAGGAACGACGTGGGGGAATCAAGGAATGAGGTTCACCTTTTGGGGGTGGGACACAAATATAAGATGGTCCTTATCTAACAAAAGCGATTAATGTCACCTGCTTCTGTGTACCCTCATTGACTCCCCAACAATTAAATAAATAAATAAATAAATATCCTTGAGATGGCTGTCATTTCAGCAGCCACATATCCCAGATATTTTAGCAGAATTCATTGTCCCTGAGAATCAATGTACTTGGGGTCTGTGTCCTAAATTTCAGTTCCTTGATGTGGGTCTTGGACCCATACACTCCAATTCAAGATGTAATTGCCAAAAAAGGGAAAATACTACACAATTCTAGAATTCTATTCTTCAGGCTAGGTTTTAAAAAACCAGCATCACAGGACCTTTCCAATTGGCAGCTAGAATTATACAGTGAGAAATGTGGTGTACTAGGTTTGGATACCTTGATGAGAATGTAATGAGATTCTTAAAAGCAGCCAGCTCTCTCCCTCACTCCCCTGTAAAAAATTTTCAAATGTCTTTTTCATTTTCTAAAGTTGTTTTTGGTTGATATGCCTCTTTCCACACTTTTTCTTTCCAATTTACTTATTTGTATTGAAGTGAAATTCATGTAATGTTAAACTAACCACTTTAAAGGGAACAATTTAGTGGCATTTGGTACATTCACAGTGTTCTGCAGCCATCATCTCTAATTCTGAAATATTTTCATCATTCCAAAATGAAACCTTGTACCACTTAAGCAATAACTCCCTATCCCATCCCACCAACCAGACTCCGCCTCCTCCCTGGTGTCTGGCAATCACCAGTCTGCTTTATGTTTGTGGATTAGCCTATTTTGAGTGCTTTAAATATGTGGAATCAGGCAAAAAGTAAAATGCCCCAGTTAGTGTTTGTGTTAGGAGTTAGAAGGTTAGTAGTTAACATGCAGTAAAATGACTTATGAAAGGTACCGTGTATCACTTCTCGGCCTTTTGGTGAAGATGAAGTGAAAGATACAGTGTATGTAGTATTTTACAACTATGAAAACAAGTGTGGTCTACTTAGAAGAAAACCAAATGGACTCTAAGTTACACACACCTTTATGACAGACTCCCCACCACTTGTAAATGTAAAACATTTAATTTTAAGATGTTGACATTATAATATATAAAATAGCTATTAGAAATGCATATAGTGTGATCTATACCTGTCAGGTGTAAACTCTACAATTTGTTTTTAAACTGTAGGTTACACTGTGGTTATGACTTGTATCTTCACCCTTGAAAAGGCCCACATTCTATCACACTGATGTGTGGGCAGACTTAACGGACACCTGGCTGAAATCATAACCACTTTTATTGCAAAATGACCCTGTACACATTTATTAACTCTTGCACCATGATAGCAACCCAACAAGTCATCAAGGTAGAGAAACACGGATCAGGAGGAGCCAGGAACATCACCCAGCCTTCCTGCATAGCGGCACCTTGTCAGTCCTGAGGACAAGCTTACATCACTGCCATCTGTGAACAGTCACTTTCACTTTCATCCTGAGTAAAAGGTGAAATGACTTAAGTACAAATGCAGCATAGTATAAAGAATTTCTTCCATAAATGTCACAAATTAAGCCAAAGTATTTTGCAGAATTTACTACAAAATGCCACACAAACTGACTACACTTAAGTTCTCCCTCCCCATAGGCAGTGAGCCAATTGTGTGTCTTTGGGCATGATTGTGACGCTCAGTGTGGGAGCCACACAGATGAGTATCTTCAAACAAACCCACCTGGCCCACTTCACCAGTGGCCCATCCTGAAACCTCAAGTTAGTTTTGAAATCCTGGGTGATCTCCCTCAGCAATCTCTGGAAAGGCAGCTGGGGTTGAGAAGCACAGTTCATTTCTGGTAATGAGGAATCTCCAAGTGAGCCCTGGTGCTGGGCCTGTAGCAATGAGGTTTCTTTACCTCATTAGAAGAGGAGGTGCTTATCCTGGCCCCTTTGGCAGCTGTCTCCTGTGGGGTGGTTCCCACAAGTAGATTTGCAAAACAAGGGCATTTGCTTTTACTGAACACCAAAGGCTTAGGCTGCTTCAGACTGCCCCATTGCTTCTGCTTCCCACTGAAGAGCCTGAGTCTCCCAGCAAAAAAAAGATGCTCTTCCAACGAAAAATCAAAGAGCTCTGAGTGGCTGAGTGAGGTGGCTCATGCCTGTAGTCCTCGTACTCTGGGATGGTCAGGCAGGTGGATCTCTTGAGCTCACTAGGTCTGGACCAGCCTAAACAAGAGTGAGACCCCATCTCTACTAAAAAAATGAGTAACTGCCTTACGAGGATTGCTTGAGTCCAAGAGTTTGAGGTTGTTGTGAGCTATGATGCTATAGCCCTCTACTGATAGGGTCCATTGCTGGGACTCACCTCAAATAGAACTGAGTACAAAGACACAGAAAGGAGTGCATAAGTCCAGCTCAGAAAAAAATAAGCACCAATCCCCACCCTCCACCCCCAACCTTTATATTCTCACTGGGCCCTAACTCACGCAATGACTTCCTTTTTGAACTCAGCCCACTTGCACCTTCAGGGGCCAGGATGCACCTAGTAGGACCCTTTCCAAACTACACACACTCTAGTTCTGATGAGTGTGAAACAGGAGGACCCCTCTAACTCATGCACAGAATCCATGTAGTTCATACTGAGGGGAGCATTAGTCTATGGCCCCTCCATGAGCCTTATAACCTCCTTCCCTTATTTTCTTCCCTGATTTTTAGAGCCCCTCTCTGAGCCTTTCAACTTCTCTTTCCTTTCTCTATTCTGACTCCTCACTCTCTTTTCCTCCATTTCAGGACTGAAAACTCCGATAGTCTGTGCTTTCTAAATCCGGTTCCAGTCATGGATTAACCCCTGCAAGTGAGACTCACACATCCAATGCCTAGTGCAAGAGGATGTTCCACTCTGGGCCTGGACCACGGTTTGGGGGCTGGTAAAAGGTCCTCAGGGATGTCTGGTAACCTCCCTAGCCCCAGCCTCGGCCACCTCCTCCTCCTTGTAATCTCTTTTCATCCTCACTTTAGCTTTATCTATTTTCTACTTCCAGTTTTGGCTATGGAGACCTCTCAGGCATGGATTCCACCTTCCTCACCTTTCAGGTGCGCCTCTCTCTCTCTCTCTCTCTCTTTTTTTTTTGTCCCTTTTTATTTGAGATACAATATCAAGCTCACCCTGGGCAGTGTGCCATGTGGTAATAGCTCACAGAAAACTCCAAATGATGCTCAAGAGATCCTCTTACTTCAATTTTCTACTTTTAGTAGACATGGGATCTCACTTTTGCTCAGGCTGGCCTCAAACTCATGAGCTCAAGGAACCTACCTGCCTCTGCCTCCCAGAGTGCTAGGATTGCAGGCATGAGGCACTTTGCCCTCCCTCAGCTGCCTCTTAACTCACCTCAAGCCTCTACAGCTTTATGCAGACATTAAAGCTAAACACCTCATCCTTTTCTGTAATACCTTTTGGCTTATGTACCTACTAGACCATGGCTCACATGGCCTGATAATACCACTTGGACCTTTCAATCCTCATAGACCTCTGATCTGGACAATTACTGATGGATATTGGGCAAATAGTCAGAAGTCCCTTACATCCAGGCCTTCCTCCTCTTCTGAACATTTGTTTTTTCTGTTCATCTTGGAAAACTTCTCAAATTTTTCTTGCACAGACCAAAGCAGCCCTTCCCAAACCCCCTCAGCTCTCCAACTCTCCATTATGTTCCTTTGACCTGGCAGACAACCCTACCCTTTCTGCCCTCCCAAAGTCTCCCCACTTCAGCATCCTCCCTACCAGCAGAATACCACCCCATTTCCCCTCTCTCCACTGCCTCCCCACCTGCCTTCCTCCACCTATGGGTTGGAAAGGAAAGATGGTGGACCCAACTTCCTCATCTCATACTAGGTCTGGACACACCTTTGGACCTTCCACTTGCAGACCACCATAACTTCTGTACCCCCTATGAGAAGTTGCAGGATCAGAAGGTATCATCAGGGTTTGTGTCCCCTTTTCTCTCTCAGAGCTGTTCCACATGAGTCTGAAATGAGGTTCCTTCTCCACAAGTCCCATGAAATACTTTCAAGAATTCAGATATCTAACACAGATCATCAATCATATGATCTGACTGGGCACAATTTATATGTCATCCTGACCTCCACCTAAACTTCAGAGGTGAGGGAGCAGGTCTCGACCCAGGCCCAGATTCAGGCTGAAGATCTACAGGGAAGGGACTAAACTCTGCCAGAGTTGGCTAGGACCATCCCCTATGAAAACCCCAATTGGAATTACCAAATTGACACTCCTAGAATGCACCTTCATAACCACATGGTCCAGTGTCACTCACAAGGACTTGAAAAATTAGCACATAAGGCCGTCAATTATGAAAACTAAAAGAAATAACTCAGAAACTGGATGAAAATCCTGCCCAGCTTTTAGCCTGTCTTAACCAAGCCCTCTATCACTGTACTGCCCTATCACCGGAGAACACCAAGGGCAGGCTAGTTAACAACATGCATTTTATCCCCCAGTCTGCACCTAATATCCAGAAAATCTCCAAAAATACATCCAAAGCCCTCAGAGACTCCACGGAGATCTCATCAACATGGTCGACAAGGTCTTCAGTAACCTAGAAGAGGCCTCTAAGCGGCAGTGCCTCTGAGAGCTCCAGTTATTTGCTTTTGCTATTTATTAGACAACCCCCAAGCTACTACTTGAAACTCCTCTGGACAGTCAGGAAAGGGAAAACCTCCCCCGGGTCTATGCTTTATGTGTAACAAAACTGGCCACTGGGTCAGGGATTGAACAAATCCAACCCCCTCTCAAACCACATCCAGCCCACAGTGGTCCACACTGGAGTCTGAGTGCCCAGGTCTTTCTGAGGATCTGGGTCATAGTCACTCCCAACATCTGGCTGAATTCCTCCACTTCTTGGGCTTGGTCACTGAAGACCTATAATTCCCAGAGGTGTAGGAGGCTCTTGGAAAATCAGCATGACTGATTGTAATTTACAATCACAATTACAGACTATTGTAAATCTAATAGTGCAGGGTAAGGCAATCTCTTTTCTCATTGATACTGGGGGTACTTAATTGACCCATCCTACTAGATAGGCCCTTTACAAAAAACAGAGACCTGGGTGATGGTTATTGATAGCAATTTGCTACGCCCTCACGCTACCCCACCCTTGTGCTGCTCACTTCCTGAATATTCTTTTTCACATTCATTCCTTATCATTCCTTCATGCAGCATTCCCTTACTAGGCAGAGATAGCCTCACAAAGTTACAAGCAACGCTGATGATTCCTGCCAGCTCCCATTTCTCACTACCCATCTAGTGCTCACTATCCCCTCCCCTAAAACCCTTTCATTCTCTCAATCTGACCTCCATGTAGGCCCTATCATGTGGGATACCTCTCTTCTTTGGATAACCTCCCATCATTCACCCATTCTCATTGCCCCCCAACCCCAACATTCATATCCTTCCCTTAAATAATACCCAGTCTCCATGATGGCCCTCAGGAGTGTTAAACCATTCATGCTCAAACTCCTGGTGGCAAATATTCTCAAATGTACTAACTCCCCCTACAATACTCCTATCCTTCCTGTTAAAATAGTTGATGTTTCATATCAGTTAGTGTAAGACTTACAGGCCATCAATGAAATTATTCAGCCTATTCACCTAGTAGTCCCTAATTCCTATACCCTCCTATCTATCATTCTTTCCAATATGCAACACCACCCTCCCCAGGTCACTCTTCTATTCTCCGCATGTCCTCTGCTTCCTTCAGCTGAAACCCAGATGACAGGGGTGGGGATTTCTGCTCAGTCAGGTTCCCCCCTCCTACCAACGTTGAGTGTCTTAAGGCAAGGACGTGACTACTCATCTCTAGGGTGGCCAGCATCACACCCTGTGTCTTAGAGAAAAAGCTAGGAGCAATCCTTGATTTGTCAATTTCCACCTTCAAAATGTGCCCCAAATTTGGCTACCCCTTACCACCACCAGCTACCCAGCCCATAGTCATCTCTCAAATGATCTAGGGCTGTGGGATCCAGCATGGCTGCCATCAGCTACAACTGAGCCTTGAGCCCTTGAAATGTGGCCACTGGAGGGTAAAATACACATTTATTTTCAAAAGCTTAAAGCAAAAAAAAAAAAAGTAAACTACCTCAACAATAATTTTTATATTGTTGACATGGTAACAGTTTTGGTCTATTAGATTAATAAAATATATTGTTAAAATTATTTTTTCTTCATGTTCACATTTTAAAATGACATGTATGGCCCATATCACATGTATGCTGGACAGTACTGTCCTGGGGATCTGTCCTGAGCTGGTTTCCCAGTTTCCACTCTTATTGCACCTGCAGTCTGTTCTCCACAAAGCTACCACAGTGATCCTTCAGGGTGTTAATGGAGTCATCCTGTCCTGTTCATCAAACTCACCCATATCTCCCTTGCACCTCCAAGACAAAGTCCAAAGTCCTCCCAATGGTCCATAAGCCCCTTACCTGCTTCCTGTTACCTATAGGCCCAACTCCTCCCCCCACCCCATCTCAAGTACTGTGCCAGAGGGACATGGCGTCTGTGCTGTTTGGGGCAAGTGGGAAATGTGCCCATGTCAGACCCTTGGTTTCTCTGTGACAGGATCTCTGGGTCTTCAGATATCTGCAAGCCGCTCTCCTTCATTTCTTTTAGATTTCTGTTCAAATGTATGCCCTGATCATCTCATCTAAACAATGTTCTTCTTATTTCTCTTTTACCCCAACTCTACTTCTCAAATTCAGTTTTCTGCATAACATTTACCTCACCTATCAGCATATCCTGATACATATCATTGTGTTCCCCAGGTTGGAGCACAGGTGCAAACCTATGCACAGCAGACTCAAACTCCTCATCTCAAGTGATTCTCCTACTTCAGCCTCCCCAGTAACTAGGACTACAAGAGTTCACCACTGCCCCCAGCCACATGATATTTTTGTTTGTTCATTTATTCTTCTATGTCCTATTCCCTCCCCAATAGTAAATGAGCTCTGTTAGAACAAGGACTTGGAATATTTTTATCTGATATTCAGGGAACATCTGTTGAGTAAAGGCATGAATGAATAAATAGTGGGAATTCAAGAAATATTGGGTGAAAAAATGGAGAGGAGGTGGAGAGTAAATGGTATAAATGAGGGTGGCAGAGAGCAGGGGAGGTGTGATGGAGTTGGGGGTCACCACATGGAAAGAGGACATGACACCATGAGAGCTTTTCCTGAGCATGTTTTATTGATTCCCTCCCGTCTTGTCTAGGTTTGGGGAAGGGAATTAAAGGTATTGCTAGGAGAAAGGCAGGCAGAGAGTTTCCTAAGGTTTCAGGCTATCTTTGTACCTACTCACTAGCACAGTGCCTATCCGTTTCCAAAATTCATCCAATTCAAGAATTACTTTATTTTCATCCATATCCTCAAATATTTTGTCAATGCCGTGTCCATCTCTGGCATTCTAAAAGAAAGAAATTGCAGAGACCATGAGCTCAGAGACTCCAGCAAGAATCTTTCTCAGGCCCCTCATCCATCAGAGCTGAGCTTGGGGCCAGGGACAGAATATTCACTCATTAGCCAACACTATTGGATACCCAGCATGACGATGCAGAGATGCACCTGTCATAAACTGTCCTGGAACCAGCAAGGGCTGACCTGTAAGGTGCCCTGCAGCTCACCTAGCCCCGCACCTCTCTGCACACTACATGTGAGGAAGCAGGCTCTGGACAGAGGTACTGACAGAGTGAGTTACTGAAGAGGGGGGGACATAGGATTTCCTGAACAGAAGGAGAAGAGCATCCCCGGAACTCAAATGGGCTGGCCCTCTCAGTGTTGTCCCAGAATTCTGCTTCAGGCCCTGCTACTCCCCTCAGTGCAGCACTAGGGAGGGGGGCATCCTCTACCTGGGTGGTGTTTGGGAGTTCTTTCATCAGCAGCTGCTTCATCTCACCCTTGGAGAGGGTACCAGGGTGCCCCATCTGGACTGAGTACTGGTGGAAGATGTTGATGATCCCTTCCATGTGCTCTTCAAGCGTAGACATCATTCCACCTTCACGTCAACCTTCAAAGAGACAAGGAGGTCTGGCAGTGGTTCTTCATACCTCTAGGCTGCCCCACCCCCAGTGACCTGCATCATGGGTTTAGAGAAAGCACAACATCTTCCAGGTGTGTATGGTGGTCTCTGCTGGGTTTGATCTATGGTGGATTTTTAATTTGTGGATAGGAGGTGAAAGAGAAAAACATACAATACCACCTGAAGTCTGATAGAGTCATTCTTATTTGCTGACGTCACCTCATCCACTCTTACTCAAGCTCACCTGTGAGGGTTCTGCAGTAGTCCAAGCTGTTTGCTTTCATCAGACAACAGTACTTTGGCCACATGTACCTCACAAGTGGTCTCCACCTCACCTTTGCTTAGCCATCCCCAAGTCCCAGGACTGCATCTACCAAGCACAGTAAGGACTGGTCCACTTGAGTCCAAAATGCAATGTCATCCCTGAGGTGCTCAGGCAGGGAAGGGCTATGGCTGCAAGTAGACCACTTGCAAACACCACCCTGTAGACCAATGAGGCCTGACCAAGGAAAGGGCACTTACCTCTCAGCACAGAGGAATTTGGAGCTACAGCAAGGAGCTGGCACCACTGAAGTGCACCAAGCCAAGGAGGGTTTATAAGGCAGTCCAGGCTTCACACTTGATCCTAGGTGAAGAAATCTCTCTGATTCATCATGAGGCAATTGCTAGACAGTGAGTGGTCTGTTGCTCAGAGAAGCTTCAAACGTGTGTACTTGACAGAAATAGGAGCAGCTGAGGTTGCACCCACCCCTAGTCTCACCTTCCTGATCTCCTGAAAACAAAAGCCCCTGCCCCACTCACACACCTTCCTGTTCAACCTGAAGCAAAAGCTCCTGATATGCCACACACACAAGCACATTCATGTACACATGTGTGTGCCTGTGTGTACACTGCTCACTTGTATACATATACGCATATGTACATGGTTGTGCACACATGTATGCACTCAGACACGTGCACACACACACACACATGCACAAATACACACCCGAGTGGCCTGCACATTTCTCAGCCCTGATCCAGGGTCCAGACTCCAGGTTTAGCTGGTGAAGCTCCAGGTTTAGCTTCACTCTCTGCTCCCTAATGAAAGGGAGCTCACATCTGAGCTCATCTGCTGAGAGTTCACATCTCACTTCTTGGTGACACCTGCCTAGAAATGGCAGGTGGTGGGGTGGGGGGAAAACATTGGCTGAGTGACTGTTTGGCAGAAGTGAGAAGGATAAATAACAAAAAGAATCCAAGTGAAGACATAATCATAGAGCAGGAAAGAGGAAATCAGTTAAAACCTAAGGAAATCTGAATAAAGTTTGGAATGTAGTTCATAACAATATATGAATAGCATTTAACAAATGTGTGGAAAAATGGCCTGCTAAAAGGAAAAATAATAATTTTCACAACTGTACCATACTAATGTAAAGTGTTGATAATAGAGGAAATGGTGTACAGGTATATGAGAACTTTCCACACTAACTTCTCAATTTTTCTGTACATATAAAACTCTTCTAAAAGTAAGGTCTGCATTTTTAACAGAAATACATGTTGGGATTTCTCAACATGTCAGACGTTGCCTTTGCACAGCCCTTCCATGAATTCTGAAGGCAGCTCTGGATTGGATGCTACTACTGTGAACATTTTTCAGATGAAGAAAATGAGTTAGAAAGGTTAAGTAATTTTTTATTAAGACATGAAAACCTGTAGATATTTATAGGGCACATGTGATACTTTGATAAATCCATGTACTGTGCAATGATCAAATCAGGGTAACTAGGGTATTCATCACCTCAAACATCTATCATTTCTTTAGTTGTGCTGGGAATGTTTCAAATCTTCTCTCCTTGCTATTTTGAAATATATAATAAATTAGTGCTAACTGTAGTCACCCTACTCTGCTCTTGAACACTAGAACTTAATCCTTCTAGGTAACTGTATTTTTGTGCCCATTAACCAACCTCTGTTCATTCTTGCCCCCCTCTACCTCTTTTAGCCTTTTAGCCTCTATCATCCTACTCTCTACCACCCTGAGATCATCTTTTTGAGCTCCCACATACCAGTGAAACTGAGAACATGTGATGTTTGTCTTTCTGGCTGGCTGATTTCACTTAACATAGTGATCTCCAAAGCCATCCATGCTGCTTCAAATAGCACATTTTATTCTTTAGGTAGCCAAATTGTCCCTGTTTGCAGATGACATGATCTTATATACAGAAAATCCTAAAAGCTCCACCAAGAAAATCTTAGAAGTGATGAACAAATTCAGTATTGTTTTAGAATACAAAAGTAATGTACAAAACCCAGTAGTGTTTCTATATGCAAACAACAAACTGGCAGAAAAACAAATTAAAAAATAATCCCTTTTACCATAGCTACAAGGAAAAAATTCCTCAAAATAAATTCAATCGAGGAAGTAAAGGATCTCTACAAGATAGTCATAAAACCCTAATGAGTAGTCAAAAATGGAAATGCATCCCATGTACATGGATAGGAAGAATTGATATTGTGAAAATGACCATGCTGTCAAAAGTGACCCTCAGATTCAGTGCAAAACCTATGAGAATACTAATGACACACTTCACAGAATTGGAAAAACAACTCTAAAATTCATGTGGAACCACTGAAGACCTCAAATAGCCAAAGCAATTCCAAATAAAATGAACCAAGATGGAAGCATCTCATCACCTGACTTCAAAATATAATATAAACCTATAGTAATCAAGACAACATGGTACTGGCATAAAAACAGACACATACACCAAGGGAACAGAATAGAAAACCCAGAAATAAATCCAATATAGTTGGAATTTATAGCCAACTGATTTTTGAACAAAAGAGCCAAGAACATTCTTTGCAAAGGGATAGACTTTTCAATAAAGTCCAGTGCTGGGAAAACTGGATATCCAAATATAGGAAAATAAACTAGATCCCCATATCTTTCCCCATTCAAGGATCAACTACAAATGGAACCTTGAAACAATGAAACTACGAAAAGTAAACATCAGGGAAATGCTTCCAGGCATCATTTTGAGCAATGTTTTTTTTGGGGGGATGGAGATGGGGTAAGGTATCAAAAACACAGGTAACAAAACCAGAAATAGACAAAGGGGATTATATCAATAAAAAACTACCATATAGAAAAGGAAACAATCATGGAGTGAAGAAACAAGGCACAAAATAGGAGAAAATAAATGCAAACTATCCATCTGACAAAATTTTAATAAAACATATCAGGAGTTAAAACAACTCAGTAGCAAATAAACAAATACTCCAGATTTAAACAGGCAAATGATCTAAATAGGCATTTCTGAAAAGAAGACATATATGTGGCCAAAAGTATATGGAAAAAATGCTCAACATCACTAACCATCAGAAAATACAAATCAAAACCATGTCCATAGTTAGAATGTTTCTTATCAAAAAGACCCTCCCTACCCCACCCCCCAGAAAAAACTCCCACAAAACAGAAGAGAAAATAGATGCTGGCGAGGATACAGAGAAAAGGAATGCTAGAACAACTGCTGGTGAGAACATAAATTAGTGCAGCCACTGTGGAAGCCAGTAGAGAGTTTTTCAAACCCCTAAGTATATATCCAAAAGAAAGGAAAGTGTATCAAAGAGACAGCTGTACACCATGTCTATTGCAACACTGTTCACGGTAAGCACGATACAGAATCACCTAAGTAATCAGCAATGGATGGACAGATAAGTCAGAGGTGGTATATACACTCATGTATACACATAAAATTCTGTTATCTGCAGGGTAAGTAACTTTTCTAAGTGCCAAACTCAAATTTGTCTTCTAAACCTTTGCCATTGTTGTGATTTTCTTTTCTTAACATGAGAACTTTTTCATTATAAGAATTAATACCTTTTCTTAAACATTGTTACTGTTATCAAATTTTAGGCCATTTTAATTTGGTGAAGGCAAAAAGTGAATAAACACATGTATATGTAAAAAAAGAAAAGATACCTACTCATACTTTTGTAAAAACATAATTTTTGGTAAATGTAGATGATCTGATATCAAACCTTGATTTTTTTTAGTTCATAAAGTCAATTCTTTTTTTTTTTTTCTGGCCAGGATTGGGTTTGAATCTGCCACCTCCAGCATGGGGCCAGTGCCCTACCCCTTCGAGCTACGGGCACCACACCATAAAGTCAATTCTTCATTAACCTTTTTCCCTCTGAAGGAAGCTCCTCTTACCCCAGCAAGCTTGGCCTCTCAACTTGTGCCCACCAACCAGGCTGCAGGGGGACCAGGGAGTCAACACACAGCAAGTGTCATGAACAGTTCCTGGCCATCTCAGGGGCTAGTCCTTTCCTCCCTACTCTATAGGAACTCCCCTAGGCCTGGAGGGAGAGATGTGAGCTCCAAGGTATTTGAGGAAAAAGAGAGTGAAGTCACTTTAGAAGATTCTGGCCCAGAGGTGTGGAAGGAGTTCATTGCTGAAGCCTCCGCTCACTCTAGCCTCTGAGCTGTCAGGACACAGGGGGTCAGGATTCCTTCACCAGCAAACATTTACTGGCCCTTTGTTATCTGCTAGTCGCAGTGTGGACAGGTGAGGGGAGGCAGCTCCTGTCATGCCTGAGCGTCCAATCTGGCAGGGGACTTGCTCCCAGTAAGAAGGGGGTGGAGGCCGCAGGGACTGTGACCAAGAAGCAGTGGAGTTGTGGGTTCCCAGCTCCTGGATTTCTGCAAAAGGAATGTGAACCTCTGGATCTTCTGTGTCCTGCAGGGAACCAGGCCAAGGAGGCAGGAAGGCAGAACCCTTGTTTTGGGATGAAAATCTCATCACTGGAATAAAGGACTGATTTTCAAGAGAGACCCAGGCTTTTTAGAAAGGGAGAGTCCGTCATTGCTGCATTGTTCCCTCTCTGTGTCCCCAGCATGCTTCCTGAACCGGGCAGCTGTGAACAGCTGGAAAGGTAGACTGGGGAGTAAACGTACCTGTGAAGCTGGCCCACTGTGCCTTGTCCCGCTATCAGTCATGTGAGCCCAGTGAGACAACGTGCAGGTTCAAGAAAAGCAATTTTGCTGCTCACAGAGAGGATTAGGGGACAGAAAATGCTTGGTGTTCATGGCAGGCTGGTCCCCCAAGGTTCAGGAAAGCTGCCCTTGGAGGAGAGTCTCCTCATATACACCCCATGTCTTACCGACACTGAGACCCCCAAAATAACCCTGACCTTGATTTTATGCCCCAGAGCTCACTCGCTGTGCTGGGTCAGCCAAGGCCATGGCAGAACCTGTCCTTCAGCCACACCCCTCAGATTCAGATATCCCCTTAGCAGGGCTGGTTGACTTCACACGCCTACTGACCTGCATGTGACTACAAAGGTCTGTCCCTCAGACTCATGGAAAAATTGACTGATACAACCTCTGGGAAGCACTATAGAGTCAGGGTCAGGACACACTTCATTGGGTGCAGGAGGATCATTACCACAGTAGGTGGTCAGGCTGGTTGGGGCAGTGACCTGGTATTGCTTCCCAGCCTCCAGAAGTTGCTAAAGTGGTCAAAGACCACTGTGTGCTGTCAATGAGGTGGCCTGTTTCCAGATCTCTTCCACTGCATCTCTGCAATCCTTAAGGTACAGCCAGAGGTGTTGGGAATAACCAAATGCCAGTCCGTTCTGCCACCAGGTGATCAGGGGCTGCTCTACTAGCTGCTCATCACCACCTTAGCTGTTGAGCTCAGTGGGTCCTGTGGGCCCTGATTGATTGAGGTGGCAGCATTAGTCATCTCCCACACAGTGAATGACAAGTTGGATGCCATTTTTCCCAGGACATATGCTTTTTCCATGTATGAGGACATGGACAGCAGAATGGAACCAGCTGCCACTTGTCTTCCTGGCAGACTCTTAGGCAGCTGCAGTGTCAGAGGTGGCAGCCCTGTCTGCTTA
>CAUYQV010168715.1:0-27228 GCA_963574575.1 Galagoides demidoff
GTCAACTATAGATGACATTGAGAAGGTTTTTGTTTTTGTTTTTGTTTTTTTGAGACAGAACCTCAAGCTATCCCCCTGGGTAGAGTGCCATGGCATCACAGCTCACAGCAACCGCCAACTCCTAGGCTCAAGCAAGTCTCCGGCCTCAGCCTCCCACGGAGCTGGGACCACAGGCGCCCACCACACTGCCCGGCCATTTTTTGGTTGCAGCCATCATTGTTGTTTGGCGGGCCCGGGCTGGGGATTCGAACCCGCCACCTTAGGTGTACATGGCTGGCGCCTTAGTCGATTGAGCCACAGGCGCTGAACCCATTGAGAAGGTTTTGTGCTATTTTTCTCTTCTCTCCAGACACATCAGGATTAAGTTGTTAGTGTTTCACTCCATTCAGATAACAAGGGAAAACAGAAAGATTTCGTATTAGCAGAAGGTAAAAATGGCATACAGTTTCACCTAGAATGATAACTGAAAGTAGTTGTTTTAATTATTCTACACAGATTTATGAGAATGCTTAGCCTTTTAACAGTAGCAACATTTTATATTCCCAACCAAAGGAAATATTTGCACTGCTAAAGTCTAAATAATCAGAGGGTATACCAGCATATTTTCAATGTTACAATGTCTGTGTTGTTCCATTATTATTTAAAAAATTGTAAAAGATATAGAGTTGACAAAGGATTCCATTGTTTGATGTGAACAAGAAAATTAATATAAAACATATAAATTGGTATTTATATAAATCTAGAGCAAAAGTTCACCTCCCTCCAAAACTCTGGAATCTTCTTGGTTTCCTCTTACAAGGTTTTTGATAAAAAATTTATGGATCCCTGAAACGCTATTTGTTAGAATAAAATAATTTTAGAACTTTTTTCAAAATAATATGCAAATTATCACATTTTAGTAAATTTTCAAGAAAAAATGTATACTTCCATATGTTTTAATGGTCAATATCACAGCAACAGTCTGAATCATCATCACTTAGCTTTGACTGGAATTTATTGGAAGCTGTGTGTGTAAAACATGAGTCATTCCTCAGCTTATATTAGACTTCATTTTTATTTAAAGAATCACTACTCTTCTAGAAAAGAAATATTATAAAAGTGATATAATGCGTTAGATCAAAATACTTCAACAATAACTAATTAAACTATAGATATCTGATAAAAAATTCTCACAACTATCTAATGTATATATATACAGGGGTAGATGTTTGAGATGATAAATTTTCATCATGAATGTTGACTTTGAAAACTATAAAACTTTAAGTCAATAGAATAAGCAAGAGGCAAGGCCCATTTGGTCTGTGCTCCCTCTAAAGACTGTAAGTGGAAAGAATCTGATTCAGTCCATTGGTTCTCCAGTAAGACTACACATTAAAATTATCTGGGAAGTTTTGAAATACTATTTTCCAGTCCTCTTCAAAGACAAATTAAGTCTGAATCACTGTAAATAAGGCCCAAGAATAAGTATTTTGGCATGCTCCTTAGGCAATTCTATGTGCAGCCAGGGGTTCAAATTCCAAGTCAAAGAGGCTGGGGAGGTTAGTGATGCCAATGTTTTCACCTGCTTTACTACTCAGGCTCCTGACCTCCCTCCTCACTGAACAATCCCACACCACCTGCTGTGCAGGGTGGGGGGGGGGAAACAGTGTTCAGTTTGTTTTCCTTTGGGCTGAGAAAAGAATATGGGAAGGGAAGTATATTCTTGCACACTATTCCCTTTTACCCTCACAACATTTCCTATGTGGTCAGAATAGTCTGTATGTCACTGGAAAAAGAATTATCCATTTTCATCCTTCTCTTTCTATTTGATCTTTACTTCTTTATTTCTTCTGATTATAAAAATAATACATGTGTGTTCACTACAGAAAAATTTTCAAACACAGAAATACAAAATGGAAAATAAAACTAATTATTTGTAATACCAAAAAAAAGCATAGAACTTTATAGACCAATGAAGAACTGACATTTCTAGGTAGGGAATTTCAATATTTTAATGATAACAAACATTTCAAATAAATTATGGAGAATTTTAAGAGAAAATATTTTTGCTATATTAGAAAAGCAATGAGAACAAGATTAACACTTCTGGGTATAAACATATAAAACTGTAGCAATTGGAATAAGAGCAAATAAAAAAGAAACAGATTTAATGGGATCATTTTGTTTTGTTTCTTGTACATTTGTTAGCCTTACTATGTCAATACACGCATTTGTCTCCTCCACCTCTCTAAATTGCACTCAAGGGAGATTAAAATATTATTGCTTTGAAGAAAGCAGCTGCTATGTGGTCCAAGTTTTAGAATCATTAAAGTAGCCTACAGGCTTGACGCCCGTGGCTCAATTGGCTAAAGTGCCAGCCACGTACACCTAAGGTGGCGGGTTCGAATCCCCAGCCCGGACCTGCCAAACAACAATGATGGCTGCAACCAAAAAATGGCCGGGCATTGTGGAGAGCACCTGTGGTCCCAGCTACTTGGGAGGCCGGAGGCAGGAGACCCACTTGAGCCCAGGAGTTGGAGGTTGCTGTGAGCTCTGAGGCACTCTACCCAGGGGGATAGCTTGAGGCTCTGTCTCAAAAAAAAAAAAAAAAAGCAGCCTACAGATAGGTCTGGGTATCAAAGAACTGAAAGTCCTGATGAATAGCCCTGGAGAAACTAGTTTCCCTCTCAGTCATGTATGTGAGCCATTTTGTCACCAGAGTCCTCACCCCTAGCTGAAGTGACTGCTGCCCTCGCGGGCATCTAGACCACAACATTATGTGAAACTGAGCCAAAATCATTCAGCCTAGCTACTATTGAATTTTTGACCTGCAGAAACTGTTTACTGTCTTAGAATGTTGAATATGCATATTTATCGTACACCACTAGTTATCCAATATGGTAATAAAAGAGAAGAAAGAAGGTGATGATAGGCGGAAGCTCATGAGACAATTTGAAAATGCCAAAACAAATGGACAATTGCTACAGGTGGAATGTAGGTAAAATTGAAAACATGTAGATGCATAACTGAAAGTTAATAAAAAAAATAAAAACTTAACTCCTGGAACATCCTTTTCCTCTCCTATCCATACACATAACAAAAGAAAATAGAAAACATTATCCTTTACCTTTTTTGTAGAAAACTCATGACTTGCTCTAAGAAGGGATGGTGGATTGTGACAGACCATGTACAACCCTGGAAAGGAGAGTTGGATTAAAATACAGTCAATTGAATGAAAATCTACTTGGCAAGTCACAGAAATTTAGCCAGTCTTCAAAGAGCCTCCCAGAATTAAAACAATTAGCATGATAACCTCCAGCCATATTGAATATTTATTTAACCAAATATCGTAACATGAGCTTACTGTGAGACTGGAGTGTATACAGGGAGAACAATGGAAGGGGTTATGGCTCTTAGAAATCTGAATTTCACCCTCCACAATTGAAAATATATGCTCTTTTTACGTTCACATAAGTTAAAGTAGTTTAACATATATACGTTTCATTTATACTCAGGTAAATATAAGACAATTGCTTAAAACGAAAAAAAAATGAGATGAGGGAGTGCTAGGGAATCGTGTTATTAAGATAACTTTTTTTATTACTTGCCTTTTTGGTCTTATTTGAATATTTAAACTAAGTGTATATACTATTTTTATGAAGTAAAATTCATTAAAAGGATTATAGCAAACTAATTAAAATGCAAATGTGACCAAAATGTGGGAAAACATTTCCGACTAATGTGACAGTCAACAAGATGATATTCATGTATTCAAAAATTTCACTCAGTACTGGGCAAAACTCAAACATGCTGTCATGGTTTAAAGTGAAGGATTTGGAGACAGAACCCATTTTTCAATCTCAGAATTTCAGATCCTTTGTCCCTAACTCTTATTCCTGACTAGGTACATAGCTTCATCATCTATACCACAGTTTGTGGAAAGAGAAAGTCAGTAAAAGTGTTTTGACAGCACCTGGTGCATAGTAAGTCAATAACTATTAGCTATATAATTCAGTAAGAAATATTAACTAAGCAGCTCTATGTACACAGCACTGTCTGAGGTCTGAGTGGAAAAAAAAACACGAAGGAAACAAGGATGGTTTCTGCAGGTGGAGTTGCAGTCCGTCTGGTTGGTAGGCTGTCTAAAAAACTAGAGAAAATAAAGCTAGAAATTGAAAAACCTAAACATACTTTAAAAATTTGAGTCTGACATGATTAGGGCTCTGAAAGAAACAGCATATTGGGTGATATTAGGGTGTGTGTGTTGAAAGATGGAAATTATACTTATAAAGATAATCATCGATTCTCTCATGAAGAGAAGGTTTTTAAGCAACAGTCTGTATAGGCCCATTTGGACTACCCGTAGCAAAATACCACAAACTGGGTGTTTTAAACAATGGAAATTTATTTCTCACAGTCTGGGTTAAGTTCCCAGTTGATTTGATTTCTGGTCAGGCCTGTCTTCATGGCTTGGAGAGAACTGTCTCTCACTCTGTCTTTTTTTTTATTTTACTTTTTTAAATTGTTTTTATTAAATCATAACTTTGTACATTGATGAAATTACAGGTTTCAGGGTACTGCTTTGGTATACAATGTGAAATGTTTACACTGAACTAAGTAACACATCCATCACAAATTATACTCATTTCTTAATAGTTTTGAAATGTACCATTGCATCATGCACATTAGGTGAGGTCCCCTCAAATACCCTCCCTCCTCCCATATCCCCCCTCCCCTCCCCTCACTGTGTCTTGATGTGGTCTGTCCTCTGCGTTCGCACAGAGGAAATGTGTGAGCTATAGAATGTTTCTTCTTATAAAGTTACTAACCTGGTAGGATCACGACCCTTATGACTTCATTTGATCTTAACTTCCATAAAGGCCCTAACTCTAAATACAGTCACATTAAGGTTTAGGGTTTCACTATATGACAGAACCATATTGACCACCATAGTTGACCACCTCCCTACATTGACCAGCTCCTTTAGTTGACCTAGTTTTTGTAGACGGGACATGCACCACATGCACGTATCAGTACAGTAGGGCTAGTTCCTTATGTTGATCACCTCTGTATATTGGTCAGTTTGTTACAGTCCCTTGGGGGACCAACTTACAAAGGTTCTACTGTATTAATAGAAGAACATTAGTTAGTCCATAACATAAACATAAGAAGGTGTGCATCCATGTGTGGATAAGGTAGAAAATAATTAGTATGCATCATCATATTTCAGCAACTATATAAAGTCCAACATGTGCAGCACAATTGGTAGGTTGGGGCAAATGTGAGGTGAAGAAAGATTGGAATGGAGTGATATAGGGGAAACCTGAAAGTCATGATTTTTGCCTTTTTAATCTAAACCTGAGTTAAAACCATTGAAGGAACGAAGCTGGGTGGTTATACAATGAAGGGTGTTTGGGGATCATCATTATGTTGGCTGCACTGAGAATAGGTTGATGGTGGGTAGTCCTTAGTATACAGAGAGCTCATCAAATATGGAAAGTCAAGAAGTAAATAAAAGGCATAATTATGACGAAAGGATTTACAGAATTTACACCATTTACAAAATATTTAACTTCCCTTCTGATAAAAGTAATGCTCATTAAACCCATTAATGGGATATCATGTTTATCTTATCAAATTTTTATTACAGGGGCCCAACTAAGGTAAATTCTAAACAACTGAAATGCTATAAAATGAGATGAACAAAATATGGGGTTGGCATCACTAAGTACATGACAAGAAAAAGGATCCTGAACTTTTGTTTCTATGTCCCAAGCAGTGCAAGCCCCCGGTAGCCACACAGAAACATGTCAGAGTATAGGTCACAAAGGCAGTGGAGGTTCTATTGACAATTATCTTAGTCTGTGGGGGCTATTTTAACAAATAACTGGGTGGCTTATAAATAACAGAAATTTGTTATTCATAGTGCTGGAGGCTGGGAAGTCCATTTGGTGCCTATAGAAGTCTTGTTTCTGGCTTTACAGATGGCACCTTTCCATTGTCCCCTCATGGGATGGTAGTGGAAGGGACCTTCTGGGGAGTCTTTTATAGGGTACTAATATTCCAACTCATAAGCCTCGGTTCTCATGAGCTAATTGCCTTCCAAAAGCCTCCTGTACATTCTACTCCCATTGTCTATGGGTTAAAATTTGAACGTGAATTTTGGAGTGACACATTTGGACCACAGCAGAAATTAGTTGGGGCAGAGGAGTTGTGTGGTGGAGAAAAACTAGAATTTCTGAAATGGTCTGATCAGATCCATGTAAGCAGAAGATAGACAGATGCTAACACTGATGGTGCCTTATTAGAAGATATTAGAAGTCAATGTCAAAATGACCTAAACAGCTACCTTTCTCTTTTCCCCTTTCTGGACAAGAGACAGGTTCTCTGGACTAGAGCCACACAAGAATGGCAACAGCCCACACAAGAGAACAAAACATACTCATGAAGAAAGAAAATTAATTGAGGAATTAAAAAGAGTTACTAGGGTGCTAATACTTGAGAGATCTGCCCAGCACAGACATGCGGCTTAGACAAATGGAAAATACTTGCCCTTATGAAAGAGATTTCCATCTGGGAGCAGAGGGTTTTGCATTTGAATTTTAACAATCCAACTCACATTTGGTACACTATCCTCAGTTAAACAGAATGAGAAAACCTAAAATAACCTTTAAAGGAGTTAATATTGTATAATTTTAGTTCAGAGCAACTGTCCAAAGGAAGTCAGAAACTCTGGAGAGCCTTCATAATATTTGTCAATATGTTATTTATATTTAAAGATAATTGAAAACGTTACATATTATGTAGCTATCCAAGTCGCGTTTTCCAAAATATCGTATTCATGTGGACATCTTTTCACAGCATGTTGATAGGAGAAAATATGTGCATATTTACAGTTTATACATATGCACACGCATATGCACACATACATAGGCATGCCTTAAAGGAAACTTGCTCTCCTTAACCTGCCCTTAATGGTTACCTTTGCTAATGAAGACATTCCGAAAATCTCCTTATTTTCAACATGCTATAACAATCATATATTGCTTTCCTTCTTTGTGGTTGTTTGCAAAATAAAATCTGTATTTTTCTCGTTGTAAAAGTTTCAAACAACACTGAGATACTGGCGAGTTGTGTTTTATTTTAGGAGAGGCATTTCTGGTGACATTACATAATTTAAAGTTTTCATAAATAACCTACTCTCAGATATTCTGTTAGTGTAGCACAAAATAAAGACAAGAACTGACCACATTACAATGTTGCCTCTTCTAAATCTCTCCATTTACATGAAGGTGGGTACAGCTTATTTTTTTGCTGTCCTCAGTAGAGTTCATGTTAGACCTATAAGTTCCATTTTTTTTTTTTTTTTTTGTAGAGACAGAGTCTCACCCCATCACCCTCAATAGAGTGCTGTGGCATCTCACAGCTTACAGCAACCTTCAACTCCTGGGCTTAGGTGATTTTCTTGCCTCAGCCTCACGAGTAGCTGGGACTACAGGCACCAGCCACAACACCCAGCTATTTTTTTGTTGCCATTGGCAGGGGCTGGGCTTGAATCTGTCACCTTCGGTATATTGGACCAGCACCACACACACTGAGCCACAGGCACCGCACCTTGTAAGTTCCACTTTAATGATTAGTAATTCTATTTATCCTCAATTTCCCACAAGCATCATGGTAGGAATGCAGTGAATCTACTAATGAAGATGTTTCAAGGACAGAAGGTAAAATAGAGGGATCTAAAGAATTCCTACCAATGAAAGAAAATAAATTTAGCCTAGAAAATAAGTTTATTGCTATTAGAGACAGACCTTGATGGTAAGTTCCTATGGCATTTCCTAACTTTGTGCAATTCACATTTGTCTTTTGTGATGATGGCTCTTACCTACATTGTACTTAAACAGAAATAATTTAAGTTATATAATTTTGCTAGAACTTTTTGAGAAATTTGACTCTCTAATAAGGTTTGATCAGGGTTGCTGTTATAATATTTTTCAACAAGTCAACCCAAAACAACTCAATGCTTAAGCAGGAATATTGTGCTTGTAAATATTTCCAGTTTTAGAAGAAAAAGGTGCTTAACAGATGGAGCAATATTGAACTTTACACACAGCTACATTCATCTTATGCACAAGTCCATGCAGCAAGCAAGCCAACTTGAAAGTTTAATGCCACATTAGGATAATGTTTGGAAGGGTAATCCTATTCGCCCTGCAGGATAAAGATGCCTGCACAGTGACTTTGGCCTATAAAATTGTTAGCTATAAATTCTGAACTGGCATTATGAGCTTCTTAACTTTTAAACCAGCTTTTCTGTAGCAGCCTATCGCCAAGAGTAGGTTATTTGCCCCATAAATCCACCTAACCAATTATATTTTCCCTTATGAATTCATCTGGCAATTTTACCCAAAGTAATAAAATCTACTTTTTATATAGATTATCTTATTCTGGACATCGTAATCACATGTATGTAAAAGACAGACAATGTATTATAAATTGAACATTTTTGTTTACCAGAGTAGAGATAAAGAACACCAAGACAGTTTTACTATTATTGTATTTAAGCATAAAACAAAATCAATCAACAGCTCAATTGAGTCAAGATAAATGTTCATAATTCTTTTAAGGAAAATCAAAGAGGAAAATAAAATAACTCTTTGTTTACTTAGTTTTTATAAACTAGCATTTAAATCTGATTGTTCCAGATTTCAACCTGCACCTAGCCTGTGAGGTAACGTAACAGATGCAGTTTGTGTCTGTACTTTGCTGCAGTGGAGTGACCAGACATGACCCTGGGAAGCTCCAAGGACCCTTGTCTTGTCTTCCTTCCCTTCTCCATTCAAATGCTGGCTCGATACCTGAGATTTCAAACAGCTAAGTGTGAACAAAAGTGTTTTCAAGCTAAGTAGTTTTGCTCTTAGGTCTTGGTTTTCCAAATAGAGGTGTTAAAGGAAATTAAAACGAAAACCAGGCCTGAAGAACCTCTGAGCAGACAAAGCCACTCAGGCCCCATAAGTGGCCTTAAACCTGCCTTGCAGGTTTGATTTGCAAACATAAGAGAAACTTAACTGTTTTTTACGAATTACTATAATTGAAGAAAAACAGAATTTACACTCTACTATTAGGAAACAGCCAAGAAACTTAACATTACATTACTAGATACTTTTCAACATAATTGACTCATATATAAATAAAGCAACTGTCTAACAATTACCTAATCAAGTATCTTCTCAACTTCCACATCTACCCTATAAAACTTCCCTCTGTGTTCCTTTGGTGGATCTAAATGACCACTTCTGGTTTGGACCTGACCAATTCATGAATCTTTGCTCAAAAAATTTCTTTAAGATTTTATTGTGAATCAGTTTACTTTTTAACAGAGAAAATTCTGCCTGGAACCCCAAATCTTGAGTGTAATTTTAAACTTGAACTCTATATAGCCCGCCATCCCTTTAGCTCAGAGAGAGAATGATTGTTTCTGAGAAAGGGTATGAAGACTGAAACTTTGTCCCATGTTTTCATACTTACTTCAGTGAAATTATGTTGTTTTTCAATTTATAGTGTCTTGATCTGTTTATTATTTACTTTTTTAATTGTAGCTCTGGCCATGTTTCTTTTAAGTTATCCTCTCAATTAATTATAATTTATATCAGCTTGACAAAAACCCATCTATATCATATTTTATTATATATATAATTGTATCTTGACTGTGTTTATTATTTGATTAAGATATTATTTCATAGCAGAAGTTTTATGTTCATGGAAAAATTGGACAAAAAATATTTAAGTTCCTTCCCACATACTCCTTCTCACCATCCACAATTGACTACATTAATTTTTACTCTTGTGCTTTTAATTATATACTTCAGTTTAATTATTACTGAATGTTAATGTCATAGGCACAGTCACAGGCATAAGAAAGCTCATGATGATCATAGCTAGAAGGATCATTTATATCTATTTATAGCAATCTTCACCAAACATGTCAACTTCAGTTAAGACATCCTGAAGCTTCATAATAAGAAGACTTCTTGGACTCTCTTCAAACACTGTGGGACAATTTCATGAGACTCATACATGGGCAGAGTGCTAGTCAGGTATTTGCCAAACTTGACCTATTACCTCAATAGAAAAGGCCAGGTTTTCCTTCATAAGCTTTATAAATTTCTTTATTGAAAACAACTTTTTCCCTCATTATTGTAAACCTTATGGAGATGCCATTTTAATTTAGTAACTTAAGCTTAAGATAGCAATGACTTTAACTTTGTAGCAGTAAATATGAGATAATTCTTTCAGTTACAGATAGCAGGATTTAAGTACTTCTAGGAAAACTTTTTGAGAGGAATCATATAATACAATGTAATATAGATCATGGTCTGGTATCAATTATATACTTTTTAGCTTTAGAGGGAATTCTTTTTTGAATGGAATGCCAATTGATATAGTAAGACATTCAAATAATAACTTTAATAAAAAAATGAAAGCTTTACTAAACTAAAGGAATAAATACCATAACATTGGTCTGGGAAGGCATTACCTCATGCTACAAAGAACAAAAAGTTGGTGATCAATATATCATAAAGATTACCCACACACTTGATATATGAATCTGTGCAAGTGATTAAACCTTCACCATGGGGTAGGAGGTAACTCTTTGGGAGGGCTTTTACTGAAGTACATTTTTTTTTAATGGAAGTAGATCTTTATTTTACATTTATACTTGCTCAACTTAGAACAGTGAGCCTCAACTGTGGCTTCAATTTAGCATCAGCTGAAGAGATTCAAAACAACAACACATTACAAAGGAAAATGTTCAAAAATTGAAAACAGAACAATTAAGTAAAAACTCTTAATGATGGAACCTGGGCAACTATGTTTTGCAGTGTATGCAGCAATGTTGGGCACAACCCATGTAATGGAAATAGAAGTATCACTGTTTGGGAGTTACGTTTAGGACAGCCCGAGAAGGATCTTTGAGGGGATCCATGCCAAGGTGTGAAGGCATACAGATATTTTTTCTTCTTTTGAGAGTTAAAGGAGATATCTGGTTCTTCTAAGATTATCACAAACAGATCATTAGAATTGAGATAATTTCATCTTTAAAGAGTTAAGCCTATGAACACACAAGCAAAATGAAACAAAAATGACAATTAAAACCTTTATTAGCAAGCAAGACAAGAAGAACATCAGAAGTCCATAAGAATGAAGTATTAATTTCCACTAAATATATTTTCCATACTGTCTACATATTTTAGTTACTCCAAAGGTTTTAGCAGAAAACACTAATGTACAGATTTTACTATCAGACATTATTTAATTATTCTGAAAGAGGGCTTGAATATTAGGTGTCATTTAGCTATTGTACATTTACTTATAAAATGTACTTTGTTTTGGTATAATATACATAATAATAAAATTCACTCTTTTAAATATTCAGCTTATTATCTTTATAAACGATTTTTATCTGCATAGCTACCACACACTTGGTAGACAGTATACGGAAATTTGCCATTTTTCATTACCACCAAAATTACCTCCTGCTTCTTTGCATTAAATTCACCCACTCATTCCTCCATCCAGGGAGTTTTAAGTCACTATAATTGGTCTTCCTGTCCTAGAATTTCACAGAAACAGAACAGTGAAAGTATTTTCTTTTTATGTTTGACTTTTTGTTTAGCATACTACTTTTGAGATTTATCCATGTTGTCATTGAGTATATCCGTAGTGTGTTCTTATTCTATGGAAGTATTCTGCTGTGAGTTTATGTCAAATTTGTTTATCCATGCATAAATAAATATGTGACTTGTGTCTTTTTAAGTTCTCTCTAAATCTTTGCTTTCTCTATATTGGAAGAATAGAAATTGAACCTCTGGCTTTTACTGAAATACATTTTTTTTTTTTAATGGAAGTAGATCTTTATTTTACATTTCCCCTGTGAATTCACTTTAGCTGCTGGCTAGGGCTCTATAGTTTCTGCCTCTTTCTGTGTATACCCTCAGTCTGTAAAAAAATTGCTTGGGGAAATGTTGTCCTTCACCTTCTGATATTGTAGCCTAGTAGAGTAATCTGAGGGAGTCTTCTAAGAGGCAACTGTGGTTGTTTCTGGGGAACTATCCCTTTTGGTTGAGCTGACCATTTAGTTTTTCGTATTACGAGGGAGCTGTGTACAGCTGCAGAGACTTATAAAAAGGAGCTGCTGGTATGTTCTTGCTGATGATTCTTTCTTTTATACTACAATGGCACAAAAGCCTCGTAGAAGGTCCTAGACAAAGCACACAACTGCATTGGTAACATCTGGGGAGTGAGGAATTTTGCCTTCACGGAACAAAGGGTACTAGTGATGGGGAAAAGCATGTAAAGCTTCCAGGAGAAGGGTGCAGTTCAGCTGGGTGGACCGAGATAAACTATGTGAGCAAGACTTTCAAAATCAGAAATGACAGTAATCAGAGGTTATGGCATTTGTGAAAGCCTCAGTAATAGATGTCCATATTGAGGCATGTGCCTAAGTATAAGAAGCAATAACAGAATGAGGAAGGACATAAATTATTTAACTGGATCTTGAAGCATAGGTGGAATTTCTATTTGTAGACTTAGACAGAATGGACAAGTTCCTGACAATCATTTCACTTCTTCCAATGATGTTATGTGAGGGTGGGGGAATAGCCTTGATGGTTAAGAGATGCTACCATGCAACTAGGCTTATAAAAATCTGGATTGTGCTACTTGTTGTTGTTGTTGTTGTGATTTCAGCTTAATTTCTTCACAATTCAATGAAAAATATTATCTTTTTCCCGTGGCACCATTGTCATTGAATTATGATTTGGAGAAAATCTTAGTTTTTAGTGAACCGAGTAAAGGCCACAGGAAAATTTTAGTGGAAGCGGCTAGAGTATTTCTGTACTCTCTGAAATATTCCATTTGATCTATAAGTAAAGAACACTACTTGATACCTGTAGAGTAGGCTTCAAAATACCTGAGCATAAATCCTCCAACTTTGTTCTATTTCAATTTTAGTGTTGCTTTTCTAGTCTTTGTAGTTCCTTCTAACTTTGGTATCAGTTTATCAACTTAAAACAGAACATAGAGGGGTTTAGGGAATTTTAATTGCAATTAAGCTGATCATATATATTCATTTGAGAAGAACTAAGAACTTGATGATATATTTTTTTAACAAACTATATTTACTATTTATAGTAGTAAATAACAAATAACGTACAAATTGATGAATGAACATACCAGAGCTAACAAACAACCCATCCAGGCCCATACAGAAAAACCATGGAAATGAGAACATTTTCACCAAGACTTCAAGCAAGCAAGAGATGATGGGTCATTGTCGAGGTGACTATAAAAAAGTCAGTGAATGGCCATCAACCAGCAGTGGATCCTTATAGAAGAATAACAAGCTGAGCTGTGGACATTTCTGACTGCTGTACATCCCCAATATTTCACAGAACTGGAAACACCATAATATTTCAGTACATAATTGGAGACCACAAACCCACCAAAAAAAAGTAGAGGCCTGGCGAGGTGGAGGTGGCTCATGCCTGTAATCTTAGCACTCTGAGAGGCTGAGGGAGGTGGATTTCCCTGAGCTCACAGGTTCAAGACCAGCCTGAGCAAGAGCAAGACCCCCTTGTCAAGAAACAGCCAGAATTGTGGCAGGCACCTGTAGTCCCAGCTACTTGGGAGGCTGAAGTGAAAGTATCTCTTGGGTCTAAGAGGTTGCTATGAGCTCTGACGCCAGGGCATGTTACCTAGGGTGACAAAGTGAGACTCTATCTCAAAAAAAAAAAAAGAAAGAAAGAAAGAAAGAAAAGAGTAAAAAGCAGAGCATGAAGTCATCTTTTGTAAGTTTCTTTGAAACTCTAATTGAAGTAGTTCTTTTATTTATACAACACAAAGGAAAATTCAGCAATACTTAATACTTTGTTTTGTACTCACCAGAAGAAATCTGAGGTCACAACACCATCACCAAATGAGAAATGTTGGAATTACCACTTTCAACTTCTAAAATTAGTATCTATCCCTAAATTCTAGATTGTATTAAATTATTGCCAGAAATACTTTATAGTCATTAGGGCACTAGTTTTCATATGTTGTGTTAGATATATCCCAAAGTATTTTGTCTTTTGTATTACTATGTAAATGACATTTCAACATTAGTTTTTGGCTTTTTTATTTGTCAGTGTATGAAAATACAATTGACTTTTTTTTCCAGTTGATGTTTGAAATTTCTTTGGCTATTCCACCAAATATAAAGTTTCACTTTCTGTGAAAGAAAACATCTTTACATCATCCTTTCCATTGGCCATGCTTTGAACCCCTTGTCCCATAGGCTAGGACCTCCAGAAAAATGTTGAATAGTTGTGGTGAGAGTAGACATCCTTGCCTTTCTAATCTTAGAAGGAAAGTAGTCTGTCATGCATTACTAGTTAAAAAGTTATAAGTAGGCTTTTCAATGTTCACTATCAGAATAGAAAATTTCTCTTTATTCTTAGTTGTATGACAGACATCACATTATGAATGGATGTTGAATTTTGTGGCATGCCATTTCCATATTGAGTGACAGCATCATATGCTTGTCTCTTTTATTCTACTAATGTGGTGAATTGTATATATTTTTGACTTTCAAATACTAAACCAACCCTGAATTTCTGAAGGAATAAAATCTTCCTATGCTATATTAGCATTTTTACATGTTATTCAAATTAATTTTTAAACATCTTGTTAAATATTTTTATGTCTATCATTATGATGCTCTCTTTAAAATGAATTCTTCTCAACTTAAGGAGACCACCATGCTCTGATCGGATGACCCATTTTCTGCTTTGGGACCCAGAAAATCCAATAGGCATAAAGAGAGACTTATCAATGGAGAGATTTGCTACTCTTGAGATGATTAGCAACTGCTTTTGTTTTAAATGAAATAAATTGTATCACTGATGTTGTATATCTATGAACAAACATACTATGTCACTTTGTAGGCAGCCAATACTTAATAAAAAGACAGAAGTTGCAAAAATGCTATTTCTATTTCCATTACATGGGTTGTTCTCAGCATCACTTGCATATACTGCAAAAAATCCTGTTGTCCAGGTTAACTCATCAGGAGTTTTTGCTTAATTGTTCTATTTTTTCTTTGTGAGCACTTTCCTTTGTTATGTTGCTGTTGGCAATCTCTTCAGGTCATGCTAGTGTGAAACCACATTTGAGGATCACTATTCTTAGATGAGTATGTGCAATTAATTCCAGCACGGCACTTCCAAGGAGTTATCTCTTCCCCATAGGAGAGGTTAGATCACTTGAACGATATAGATCACTTGATACTCACTTCATATATCAAGTGAGTAGATAATCTCTAAGACCTGTTGAACACCAACCTTTGGTTCTTTGTGGCCTCAGGTTATGCTTTCTTAGGCCAATATTATGGTATTTCTTTCCTTAGTGTAGTAAACCTTTATTTTTTTATTAAAGTTTTTATTTGAACCTTTTACTATATCAACTAGATGGTCCATTCAATAACAAACTCTTTTTAAAGGTGAAAACTATGTAATTGGTACCTCCAAAACCAGACCATTGTTCCCATTACATTATATTCATTACATGATTCCTCTTAAAAAAGATTCCTTAGAAGAACTTAAATCCTGTTATACCCAGAGGGGTATAGAGATGTGAACTAGACGCTTGCCACCGGGTCCCCCTCCAAGTATGTGTCACCTTGGCCAAGCAGCAATGCTAAGAAGCTAAGCCAAAAAAAAAAAAAAAAATGGCTGCAATCAAAGTGGGCTGCTACTGAGGAGACAAAAATGAAAATATAAGACCAGCAATAGAGGGGGAACCATAGGACATACCCCAGGTTTTCACCCTCTTAGAGAAGGCTGCACCATGGAATGGGGGAAAACCAGAAAAGACTAAATCCTAGAGAAAAAACTCCTATTATCTATAACTAAAAGAATTATCACATATTAACTACTATAAAGTTAAATTTATTGTTATCTCAAGTTTAGTTCACTAAATTGAAATGACTTCTCAATTAAGTCATCAGTCAGAGTCCTTTATAGAAGCAACAGAAATACATTCCTCCTAAATTAAGAAGAAAAGT
This sequence comes from Galagoides demidoff, assembly GCA_963574575.1. Classification (NCBI taxonomy): domain Eukaryota; kingdom Metazoa; phylum Chordata; class Mammalia; order Primates; family Galagidae; genus Galagoides; species Galagoides demidoff. The sequence continues at coordinate 16,085 of CAUYQV010168715.1, forward strand.
GAATATATTTAAAGAATAGTGACTAACTCACACAATTCACAGGTGAGGTAGAGAGACCAGCTTAGAAAACAGGTATGCACCGAACGAAGCTCAGAAGCCACAGGAAGTGTCTGATAAGGCCCCACAGTGCCACTAATCTTGAACTCTAGATACTGAAGATGGCATGTCTGCTTCTGACAGCATTGAGCCATATACACCAATGTCTCTCTATCTAGGGGTTTTATTCTTGCCATGGTGATCAGATGACTGAATAATTTGCCAGTGTTTCTACATACCATAATTAAATCCTCTGTCTCCAATTGGCTAATCTACTGGATATGCAGGAAAATTGAGTCTACACTGCTCACTTTTTCTTCTGCAGTGACTGAGTCTCCCAAATTGGTGGTGGTCATGGGGAGATCTGACACTGATTTGGAGTGAAGAGATCTTGACCCCCACTGTCATCTAACTTGGTTGGCTTCCATGGAGGGGAGAATTCCAGGTAAACATATCGGTTTGCCATCCTGGATACTATAGCTCCTGATTTAACAGCCTGGTGCACAACAGGACTCTTTCCTCTGGGACGAGAAATCAATGTTACCAGGCCTGTTTACCAGGTCCTCAGAAGCACAGTTCATAGAGCAGCATAAAAATTCTTTTAGTCTAGTCTACATTTTATTCTCTTCTCCAAGTTAGCTAAATTCTATCTTTAAATTAGTTTGCCCTTCAAAAGTGAACATATTCTAACTGCATTAGTGTTGTCCTCAGAGAATCATTGTAGCATCCTTGTTTCATTTTCTCTCCTTTACGTTAGTGTCATAAGATCTTATGGAAATCATGGTTTATTTACTTTTGTATTGCTGTAAAATAGTGTGTAGGCATCTCTCATGACATCAGTCTTAGGATTTATTTAAGATTTTTATTGGGGTAAGGATCTAATAATACAATGCCAGAAAATGTTAATTTTCCTAACTATTTAATATCATGCTTCATTTTAAATAATTTATGTGAGAAAGCTCAGATTCAAATAAAAATAACAATTGTGACTGCACTTTCTTTGGTTAGTTTCTAACTACTTGTCATTATTTTAACCAAAGTGTGAAGATGTCTAAGTTTTACTACATGTTCAATCAAAAAATTATATAAATTATAGGGGGGCAGGTATATCCCTCACAACCCATTTAAAATTCTCTTGAAAAATATGTGGGTTGCAAATGATGCCTAAAAAGAATTCAAATAAAACAAGAATAAAAGAGAAATTAATAAACAATGGAATTCCTTAACTATACAGAAAATCTTTATATTTTGCAACATTTCATAAAAAGTTAAAATTGGGATGTTAAAATTATAACTGCAAAATTTTATGTTAATAAAAATATAGAAAATGTAATCAAGCCAAAATAATAAAAAAAAAGTATTGAAATTTCACCACCCAGAGATAAGGACTATTAACTTTCATCACTATATGCATCTCTAGATTTATATAGATGTTTGCTTTTAAAATATAATTAACTTTTACATGATTGAATTTCTTATTTTAGTATGCATATTTATGTAATTATTAGCAATTTTCATATGCAATTCTTTATTTCCTTTTCTAACTCTTCCATTAAATTTATGCATTGATTAACAAATACAATATTCATGAGATTAGATACTTTTAAGAATTGTTTGTATTTTTTAGTAAATCCAAACCTTTTCTCTTTAGAAGTTTGATTGCAATTTTGTATTATTACATTTTTTCCTGTATTTTGCTTCATAATGATACTCGTCTCTCACTAAGTATAATCAATAAAGCATTAAGTATTTTATAAAATGGCCAAGTTCTATAATAAAGGATATATATATGTAGATGTAATATGAAAAAATAAATAACATAAGAAACATCAACAATTGTTAGTTTAAAAAAAATTCAAATACTATGCTCACAAGGACCAAAATATTTAACAGAGCAATCATGCTATCATGGTAGACTTCATAAGTCTCTGTAGTTTCTCAACAGCACAATACTATTCACGATTTTGTAGTCTAGAGCCTATTTTAGAAATTGTTGTTTCTATTTTCAAAAATCTTGGACATAAGGGGCTAAAACATAGTAAACTTGAAAAGTAAGCTAAATATAAGTATTTTGGTTAATTTTCTGTTTAAGATAGCTGTTCCAAAGCTTCAGAAACTGTCTTATCCTTCCCTGGAATTAACAACCAGCCTAGGAACTTTCATTGACAGAGTCATTGGTGTATACATTTGGACTCATCAAAGAGAACTGCACTTAGCATAAGAAATCCCTTAAAAGGTACATAGGTGTAAGGATTATCTTTTTCTTTCTGATAGTTCCAATTTATTAATTCTCATAAGGTACGGAAATGTTCTTATAATAAAGAAATGTTTAAAACCATTTTGATAAAGCTGCTTCTGCTTCTTCTTCTTCTTCTTCTTCTTCTTCTTCTTCTTCTTCTTCTTCTTCTTCTTCTATAAAGCTGCTGCTTCTTCTTCTTCTTCTTCTTCTTTTCCTCCTCCTCCTCCTCCTCCTCCTCCTCCTTCTTCTCCTCCTCCTCCTCCTCCTCCTCCCCCTTTACGATTATTGTCCTTCTGTGGTAAAATCCATTCAACTTAAGTCTTTCTCAATTGAGGAACCTAAAAAGAATTAAGAAAACTATGACTTCCTATTACTCAGTCCTAGATAAGAACCAAAGAGGCAAGCTAGAGCCTAGAAAACAGAAATGTTCTCCCCACAGTAAGCATTCTCTTCAGGAACTAAAAGCGTCTTGGAATGTTTGCACTTTATTGAGTTCAGAATGCATTCAAGTTGTTATTAAAGTAATTTAATGAGTTCTTTATCCTTATCAAATTTTCCTAGATATATGGTTTTAATGGAGACATTCAGTAATTAGGTCAGAGTACCAAATCTTTACATTAAATAACACTTGCATTTTTTTCCCTGAGAGGTTTCTATGATATATAATTTGTGGAAATTACCTTCCACAAAGCCCGATTTAAGGATTACATAAGCCTAACAATCTTTTCTTGTTTATTTTTCAATAAAAAGTAAAACAAATTTCACCTCATTTGATCATAAATCTTACAGTAAATACAATACTCAATGAAAATGCATTTACTGCCTTTTCATACTTAAAGCTTGATGGATCACAGATCTTTTATTAGAGAGTGTGCTATTTCTTAGAATCAAAAGATAAAAATGAGAAAGAAGGAAGAAATAAAGAAAGATTCAATATTGACATTAAGTGAACAATGAAGTCCTCTATAAATATGAATTATAAGCTTTCTACAGCAGATGTCCAAATGCTACTAATAGTTACTCATTAAGAAAGGCCAGTGGTAAGGCTGGGTGTGGTATGCTGGGTCCTGCCTATAATACCAGCACTCTGGGAGGCAAAGGGGGGTGGATGTATTGCGGGAACTATGGAGACCTACTAAAAAGAGAAAAATGAAGTACTAATTTTTCCTGAATTTTCAGGTAAAAATATTAAGACACATTTACTTATTTATCTGTATCTGTTGGACAATTAATTTTTTTCTGTACCTTACTGAATGGGAAAATAAATGATAGGCTAACCACTTACACGCAGGATTGAAGGCCTAATGTCCACCTTTTACAAATATAGATTGGACACAATCTTTATATTTTCCAATTAATTATTGTATAGATTTTCAAATTCAGGTTTTTTAGTGAATACTTGCACTACAATAAACATGTCATGGTTTTTCAAATTTTTAAAACTTAAAAAAAATTTTTTTAGAATCTAAATCTTTAGAGACAACAGTGTACGTATGTATCCTTAGTGCTGCTAGTTGTGACCCAGAATGATTCAGGAGTACCTTGCTCTCAAAAAAATGATTTTCTTGAGCCACACTGATCACTAGGGGGTTTGGCTGAGAAAATGTGAATGAATCCAGGAAAATCCATCACCATGCGGAGAAACCACATGGAGCGCATTATTTATGGATGTCTCCTTAGTACTGTTCACAAAGGATGAAGTTATAATTAGAATCAAACAGAATAATTCTGGCTAATTTGCTCTACAACTTCACAAATTTGTTACTAGTTTAAAGCTTAATGAACAAAGTTAAAAAGTGCATCCCATTGTATTTCTTTATAGTTGTCTGAGTGGGAGTTCTAATTTTTCAAATGACTCCTTAGTTTGCCATGCTAGTAAAATTAGGGAGCATAAACTGCATCATTTTGATAATATTAAAGTAGAGGAACATTTTTTAAAGACATAAGATTATAGCACAAATGTAAGACCATGATCCATGAAATTAAAAGAAGTGAGCTAATTTTTTAAACAGGATGATATTTATTTGACTGTTTTTCAGAATTCTTATACCAGGTATACATAAGACTAAAAAGAATGAGATGTCTTCTCATTTTCATATGTGTCTTTACAATCATTTTTGTAAAATTAAAATCAAGTGCAAAATAATTGAAAATGAGAGAGAGAGATATCAAGAAAGAAAGAAGAGGGCAGCACCCATGGCTCAAAGGAGTGGGATGCCAGCCCCATATGCCAGAGGTGGCAGGTTCAAACCCAGCCATGGCCAAAAAGTGCCAAAAAAAAAAAGAAAGAAAAAAGAAAAAAAAAGAAGAAAAATTCATTGTTGGATACAATATGTTAAGAAATATTTGGTCCTTTACATACAAATAGTATTTATTGAATAAAGTTGACTAATTGTAACTCAAAAGCATTACTCTTATGAAAAAATAAAAGATTAATTTCAAAATCTACAAAAATATGGCATCATAAATTAGTGTTAAACTCTTTAGCTAATGGGTTCTCATTAATGAATTTAATTTTTCGGGAATGGTGTTATGACAAGTCAGTAATCGTTTTGGAGAAAGAAAAATGGAATCCATACCTCACTGCCCATAGCAAAATGACTCCAAAGAATAAGAGATCCAGAAACAAGGGCGTGCCTCAAAACAAAGGGGAACACACCAAGTACAAGGGATCTGACTAGAAAGGGGCCCTGGGGACCAAAGTAGAGACTAGTAAACAACATAAAAATTAATGAGACCTGCAACTATAACACTATGAGTTATAACACATTATGTAAGAGTCCAAGTGCTACTTGAAAAAATACAAGATTTGGGAGGGAGGAAATCTCTTTTATTTAACAGAAGATTATCAGCTAATATATGTAGGCGGAAAAGAGACTTAGAAAATTATCAGCAAATGTCAAAATCATTTACATAGGCGTGGAGCATCAGCCCACATATTATTTATGTAACACCAAAGGAAAATTTTCCCGTTCCAGTGGAAGGATTTATCAGATGACACAAGAGAAAAAGATCAAACAGAATCACTGATAAGGACAAGATGGTATCAAGGGCCTCAGAACCGTATATAATGGGAAATTGCCCATGTCATTTCTTGAGTAACGTAAAATGTTTATAAATGAAATCTAATTAAAGAGTTTGTAACTTTCATATTATACTATTTTACATATAATATTTATCTTGGAGTCTTGTATCTTACATCTTATACTTCACACCCCACCTGCCTGGAAGAAATGAGCTGCTTTATTGTGACCAGCTCTTATTGGCTCTACAATGATTATTGTCTCATTAGGAGAGGAAAAAAAAATGCTTTAAAATGTAAACTATCTGGATGCTTCCCTATTACTCACTTTTACTTTAAAGGTTTTGAAGACTTCAAAACAATTTTTCCATGAGCTTGAAAATGCGTTCTATTTGGACACATTTAAATGTGTCCAAAGGCTCTATGTTCCTTTTACTTCATTTCCAGTGAATTCTCTTCCACCCTTTTTCTGTCCCAGCTTCATGGACCTCTTCATTGCTGAGGATACTCAAACTGCAAACCTAAACTTCACTGTCTGGTCTAATGAAAAGTGTCTGAGGATCCCTCTGGATTCCTTTTCCCTTTAAAACAACTATCCTGTTCTTTAGAAACTTAGCTTCGGTCCCTGGGACAATTTCCTGCAGCCTATGAACTTCAAACTCTTCTAATGTTCACAACTTCCTAGCATAGGTCCCAAAATATTCATCACTACTGTTATTTTCCTCAAAACCTCAGGACCTTCTCTCCCTAAACTTCCCACATACAAGTTCCTATGTAAATCATCCCATCTCCTTGTCCTGAGCACTACCTAGGGCATCTAATACTTTAGAAAAATAAATAATATTGAAATTTTATGAGCACATAATATCATCAAGGAGAACCCCAAAGTGATGAATATATAGTAATGTTTTCTAGTTAAAAATGTAATGTTTAATATAAAGAGCAGTAAAATTTTTAGTAAAAGAAAGCACATTTACTGTGAATAAACAAGCATATGAAAACAAAGATAACCATGTGCTCTTTAACGTAAGTGGAAATTTACACTGGAGCTATAATTGAAGAAAATTTTAGAGTACCAAGATCCATTTTAATTTTTACATATTTGACTTAATAATTTTCTCCTGAGAATATTACAAAGAAAATTTCAAAATACCCTAAAGATGCAAAAAATGTCTGTTAACAGTTGAATTTATGCCTAAATTTCAACACCAAGACATACCTATTAAAATTATTTTGCTGAGAAATGATGGGATATTATAAAACCATAACAGCTATTTATACACAGTTGTATAATAGCACAAGAAATTGATTATGCATATTTTAAAATGAAAGTAGATTGTTCCTTATATTTCTACCACTTTCAAATAATATTCAAAATTTTCCAGCTAAAAGCACTATAATATGAACAATAATAGTCTGTGAATGACAAGCGAATGGGTGACCCGTATTACAGTCTTTGCATTTTAAAAATTTCCTAATTAATTATAATGAAGATGGAAAACCTTTTGTCCTTGTTACTCGTGTGTTTAGAATTTGAAAAAGTCTTTTAAGTAACAGTTTTACTTAGGACTGCTCAGGTATTCTTTTTCCCAGATGACCAACAAAAATAAAAATCAAGCATATCACCTACCTCTAGCTCTTTCCTCAATGTTCTTTGTCCAGAAATCCTAAACTATTTTAAAGTACACACAGGGATGGTGGTCGTTTGTGTATGCGCATGTGTGCGTGTGTGCGTGTGCGTGTGTAGAAGGAGCTGTTTTCACTGCTCCTGTCTCCTAAACATAGACTCCAAGGCGTCTCTTTGAGACCTAAACCACTAGCTACATATTTTGATTCTTTTAGAGCTGTCCACAGGAATGATGGTGAAGGGAGAAGAGGGGTATTGTGTTAGTCTAGTGTGACTTTCTATCACACCATCATAATATTTTGATTGAAAAACTCACTCAACTATTATTTCACATTGCTTACTTTTCTACTTAAATCATAGACACATAAATTAATTTTAAGCTCATTTTATCAAACCCTATCACACAAATAGTCATATATAATTTTATAGAGAAATAGGATTTTATATGTTTTGAAAAGCCTACTTAGATTTTTACCCCTCTCTCTTTCTGTGCCTATATATGTAGGCAATTCTCTCCCGTTAGAGAAATAATTAATCGTCCCTCGAATTAGCTCCCTTCCTTTTCTGGCTGCTTTACTTTCACACCTGAATTTGCTAACTCCTTCAGACCAGTGACTAGCCATGTCAGTGCCTTGCAGTGGTTCGAACAAAATCAAAGGATCCCCTAATTGCCACCAGCACTGGCCTTTTCCAGCTCTCTTCCTCCCTTTTAGCATTTAGTGTTTTTTTTAGTCCTTATTTCCCCTAGTTGGAACACCCCTCTTCTTGGGACCACTGGTTCACCCTTCTGCCCTTCATTGCCAATTTTACATCTTTGGCCCACTAATTAGAAATCTGTGCTTTTGGGGGGGTCTATCTTGACTTCTTTTCTCACTTCCACCATCCTCTTAATTTATATCATTTACTTCAATAATATAAACCCTCTACCTTTACCTATCACAGTCAAGGTATTTTGATCCTCTGAATCCATTACGTATCAGGCACTTATCAAACCATAAAGGGTATCGCCTGGCATGTGACTTGTTCTTCCTTCCTTGATTGTTTACAACATTTTTCTGTTTTGTTCATTTTTCCATGAAATGTCTCTCAGCTCTTTGCCCTCCCCTGTTGGTTCCTGACTTTTTCCTTGATATTGTTATTTGTCCTGGCAGCCTAACACATCAGGATTTCCCATATAGATTTTACTTAGATTGTCTCTCTGATTTTTTTTTCTCTAAGAATCTGTTTCATGATACACTGTCTTGTCATTTCCTCAGAATGTGATTTGCTAGCTCTTGTGAAATCTAGACAGGTTTAAAAAGGAGAATGAATTTGGGATATTTTGCCAAAGACCGAGAGTATACTCCTGACAGAAACAACGTTGGTGAACTGGTGGACTCTCCCAACCAATAAGGCTTAAGAGAAAGCCTTAATGGCACTAGAGAGAAAAAGCAGTATGCATTCAATATCATGTTTTCTTAACTGTGGATGTACTGCTCTCAAACCTCACAGATATCACCTCTCACCACTGTGAGAGCACTGCTTCCCTCAACAACATCTTCATTCTGCGTTCCAGAGAAATGCTGGGAAGCCTGTTAAAAAGCCATTTGTATTCTACATAAAGCTGCAATACTATTATGAACCAAGATGTGTTCTAGAGAATAAATCAGAAGGGTCACATTTCTTGCATCCTGTTGGCCAGAGAGGGAGACAGTTGCCAAAAGGCTGCTGTCTCTGTGAAGATTGCAGACATTCTCTAAACACCCTTCCAAGAAAGTTTCACAGTGCTGCTTATGATGATACAGGAAAATTTGCAACCTATTCTCTCCTATAAAGGAAGATATAGGTGACTAGTAAGCAATAGAATAAGAACACCCTCATTTCTTCTTTTCCAGAATGATCCACAGTCAGAAAATTATTGCAAAGACTGTCAGTTAAAAGCAACATAATGAGCAACTTGTACCACTCAACTAAATGATAGGATGGAGAAAATACATTTAATATCTATGTGGAGATACAGATTGGAACCCAGCTATAAATTTTCCCTTGCCACAGAGGTGCATCAGGTCCAGAAAGCTAACTTCTCCTACATAATTTGGAATTAAAGAATTCTGCTCAACTGTATTTCATCTCAACGCATTAAAAAATGTTGTGATCATTTTAATGGCAAGTACCCATTATTAACTTCACTCTTTTGTACTGAAGGACATTATGTAATGGCTGATATTTATATTCTTTCTAAATGCTCAGGACACTATTTCAGACATGCTTAAGTCCTTCACAATAGTCACAACTCTAGATTAACACATCCTTGTCCAATTGTGCTGCTCATAAATCAGCACCACAAACCATACACATGTATGCTTGCTTTTGGAGAAAGCTGAACTAGTGCTTAATCAAGGAAGTCTTTTGTATTATGATTGTAGGATTTCAGCACAACAGTCAGCTCAATTCAAACAACAGTAACTATTCTTGTGGACTGAAGGTTTGTGCCCCAAATCATACTTTGAAAATTTAATCTGTAATGTGATAATATTTGGAGATGGGGCCTTTAAGAAGCAATTATGTCATGGGGGTGGAGCCCTCATGGATGAAATTAGTGCCCTTGTACCAAGAGTTAGGAGACAGCTTGCTTCCTTAATCTTTACTGAAGGAGAACAGATAATTTTATCCTAAAATATAACACACTCTTATGCTGATTATTATCAATTACATATACTTAGAGACCAGCAGATGCTAGAGACAGTTTTACTCTTTTAGGTGTCTAAAGTCCAGAATGACCCAGGAAGAAAACGGTCACTTTTGTTCCCTTCTCTGAGTTTTCATTAAGGGAACTCATACTGCAGCAAGAAAGGTTAAAGTCTGTCAACACACAGAACATACTTTTGTCACAAGCCTTTGTCTGTTCTTTGGGACCTGCAGACTTTGCTGTTGTATGTGGTCTAAGCCCATCAAATCTCCCAAAAAATAATTTGCTGTTTCCCTTGAAATTATCCACATTTACTCATTTCCCTTTCTCCTATGAAATAAAAGTATACAAGGGTCTGTACGCGGCTGGGTTCTTGGATAATCATTCTCCTGTGATTGATTATGCTATGCATATTAAAATAAAATTTGTGTGCCTTTTGTTAGTTAATTATCTGAAGGCAAAGGGGAAGGTTTCCCTTCTCCCCTACATACTCTCCAGCATGTGTAGACAATAAGACAGCCTCTGCAAACAGTAAGAAGGCCTTCACCAAAACCCAACCATTCTGGCACCCTGATCTCACACTTCTTAGCCTCAAGAACTATGAGAAATAAATTTCTGTTGGGTAAGCCACTCAGTTTATGCTGTTCAATTATAGCAGCCCAGATTAACTGAGACAACTAGAAACCTCACAATTTTCCAAATACATTCGAATCTGCTTCTTTTTCTCTTTAAATTGCAAAATTATATTTACCAAAAAGTTAGAAATATTTTATAATTTCAGGTAATGGGAGAAACTATCCCATACCAAAAGATCCTTTACCCCTGAAAACATAAAAACTTTAGGATTGAGCCTATCTGAAACAGGAAGGAATTATTTAAAAAAATTTCTATTTAAAGATTCTTCAGAAGGAAAGCCTAAAATAACATACCTGTTAACTCACTGCAAGCAGGATCAAATGGTAGATCTATATTTAGATCTCTGAGTGTTCTCCATATGGTTTTCCAAAAGGGACATATTAGTTTGCATTCCTACCAGCAGTGTAGTAGTGTTCCCTTTTCTCCACAACCCTGCCAGCATCTGTTGCAGCCCAATTCACAATTGCTAGGTCATGAAAGAAGCCCAAGTGCCCATCGACCCATGAATGGATCAATAAATTGTGATATATGTACACCATGGAATACTATACAGCCACAGAGAAAGATGGAGACTTTGCCTCCTTCATGTTTACATGGATGGAGCTGGAAAATGTCCTCCTTAGCAAAGTGTCTCAAGAATGGAAGAAAAAGTATCCAATGTACTCAACACTATTATGAAACTAATTGTTAATTATCTTAGGAGTGCTACAATCCAAATGGAGTCCTAGACTATGGGGAAAGGGGAGGGAGGGAGAGGAGGGGGAAGATGGGTGAAGAGAATGATATTGTGGGGATCATGCCTATAATTTATCCTATTTGGGTACATGTGAATTTGTCTAAAGGTTGAATATAAGTGTCTTAACATAACAATTATGAGAAAGACATAATGGCTATGTTAGCCACTTGGATGAGAGTT